>CANXYC011275899.1:0-53099 GCA_948193065.1 Aleurites moluccanus | reverse complement strand
AAATATATATGTATTTTTTTTCGGTATTTTTGAAAAAAACTCTTTTTTTTTTTTTGCTAAAAAGACCCGGGCCCAAAACTTTTTATCAGGGTCAAGCTTGGAATAGGCTAAAAAAGGCCTAAAAATTTGATAAGCCCAGCCATCTCCTCGACCCAGTGGGCCTTTCCTAAAACGACATCGTTTGAATCAGAACCAAAACGATTGCCTGAGGCGTGACCTATATATTTTCTCAGCGAAAAACCACTGAAGCGCTGTAGCCTGTCACTTCCAGCTATTACTGCGTCGTCTCCCTCGAAACCACCGCTAGTTACCGGAGTTGCTGTTATTCATCGACAGCCGTCAGTGACTGAAACACGCAAACGCGCTGTCGAAGTAAAACCAAACTATGGACCTGGACGATTTCGACGAACTGGACGGACCGAGTCAGGTACCTTCACGAACTTCCAAGTTTGCGCCTAAATCCGCCAAGTTCAAGCCCCAGCCTAAAGTGAAACCAAAACTGGAACCGCCGGTATCCAATCCAGAGTCACAGAGCTCAGGTTCAAAACCTGAACCACAGGAATCGGTAGCAGCAGCAGCGAAACCAGAAACTCAAAACGCCCAGTTATCTAAGATAAATGAATATAAGGAAGAAATTAAACCTATTATCAATACAACACTGAAAATTGAACCCTCAGTCTCAAACAATGGGGCTGTGAAAATGGAAATTGATGCCAATGCTGAAGTTACGGCGTTATCGAAGGTGGATGATCCCATGGATGAAGACAAAGAAGAAGAAGAAGAAGAAGAAGCAGAAGAACAAGAACAAGAACAAGAAGGGGAAGATATGATTGTTCGTGAAATTGATGTATTCTTTACTCCTTCCATCGATTCTGATACTCAAGTAAACTCACACACTCTCTCTCTCTTTATATATACTTAGCATTTGCATATATTTTTATATGTTGCACACAACATTCTATTATTTCATTTCAGCTATATGTTATGCAATATCCTTTGAGGCCATGCTGGAGACCATACGAATTGGATGAACGATGTGAAGAGGTGATTGTTTTAGTTTAATGGAGATTTGTCTTTTTGTTATTTATTGCTATTGTTAGAGGAAAGAGGGACATAAAGGGTTGCTTTTGTTTTTTTTTTTTTTTTTACCAGGTTAGAGTGAAACCCCAAAGCTCAGAAGTTGAGGTTGATTTGTCTATAGATGATTCTACCAACTGGGACCATGCTCAAGCCAGCAAATTCAACCTGAAAAAACAGGTTTGCCTCTAAATTTACATTTTGAATAAATGCTTATTTGGCTGTGAAATTTTAGCTTGTTTTGTTATAGCCAACATGGAATTGATATGTGTTACTCAAGTTGTTAAGCTGTTGTTTTAAGTTATAATTAGTTTGTTGTAACTGTTTTTAGTTAGCTGAGTAGTTAGATATCAAGTATAGTTTTACACAGAAATAGACTCTATAAAGTGTACAGTATCGAGAATCTAATCATCAATGAAAGCATAGTTAATTTTTCAATCTCAGTAAATCATCATGGTATCAGAGCTTTAGTGCCTTGAAGAATATATGAGTTTTGCCATAGTTGGTCCCTTGGTTATGTTTAATCACTGGGTGACTCTGTTTCCTGCATGCAATATTCATTTGTTACTTAGTTGGGTTTCAAATGTCTGTATAATCAGGACACAATCAGATGGAACATCTGGTATAGTTTATTCTGTTAGACTATTCTACGACTAATGCTGATTGTTTCCGCTATGGTGGTGGTGTTTTTATTTCGATCTATGTAATTAATTACTTAGTTAATTGATTTTATATATTCCTTCCTTTGAAAGATAATCATCTTATTTGCTGAGGTACATTATATGTCTGTAAAAACCTTGTTTACTGTTTTTAAACTTGTTATGTGCCTATCATGTCATCATAACGTAACATAATAACCATATTTCCTGGTTTTTGCTTAGACTCTATCATCTTCATTTATGCCACCTCGTTCTACTGGCTATGCTGTTGGAGTTCTAATGGGTAACAAGGTATATATCTTGTGCTATTGATTTGCTGTTTAATATAATCTTGTTGTGACAACCAAACTATCCAAATTTTCCTTTTAGCCTAATGACAAAAATAAAAATCCTTAGGTCCAATTTTGAACTTTAACCAATGCTTCATTTTATTTTATATACATACACATATATACAGAGAGAAAGTAGATGCATCCGTTAACATTAGTATCAATTGCAGTAAGGCCTAAGTTAGCAGTAGGGAATAAACCACTGCTTCCAATTTGCTGATGTAGCATATATATTAATTCAAGCGGTAGCCAGGGTTTGTCAAAGAAAACAAATTTGTATTGAAGCTTATGATTCAGTTCTCAATTCACAAATTAGGAGTTTGATTCATGATTACAACTATGTTACTTTCACAATTGCAGCTTAATGTGGTAAATTTATGTTCAGTTATTTTGAAAAATATCTGTTTTCAAAGGCTGTATCATCTTGCAGCTACACCTGAATCCAATTCATGCAGTGGTGCAACTTCGACCATCTTTAGAACATGTCAACTCAAGTGACTTAAAAAGAAGGAACAATGCCATATTTAATACAGAAGTTACTGTTAAGTCTGAAGATTCTAGTGAGGGAAAGCCTATTGGTCAATCAAAGAAGCAGGTTCTCTCTTTCTCTCTCTCACGCACAAACATTGCCTAAATCAAAGTGTTGATATGAGTGCTTTAATTTGATTCATGGCCTCCAAGAATGCCATTAATGGGGCTAGTGTTGGATTGGATGTGTAATTTGGATATGGTATTCGCCCTGAACACTCTTAAAATGTGCAATCGGCATCCATTTTTAGCACATTCTATCGAAAGTAATGCTTCCCACTTTCCTGGCAATTATATTTAGTTGAAAAAAGAGAAAAATAAAGAGAGAGGAGAGAAAGAAGGAAGAAATTTAGATATTTGAATGGCTGCAGGTTAACTCTATTCTTGATCTACTCCCGTGTAATGTTAGAAGGTAAAAGAATATAGAAGTGCCCCTGTACCTATGCTAGCATCTCACGTTACTTAGCACTTTTCCAACGTATTTAAATATATTGAACAAATGAATTCTTATATGTGTCTGTGGCATTATGTATGTCTATAGACAGCCGGGATTTTGCTGAAGTTATTGAGAGCTGGTTTCTTGCTATGCTACACTTTTGCACTTGCTTAAAGAAGCATGACTTAAGATGATTTGGAGTGAAAGTGAAGAAGGATTTAGTAGCTCTAGACTTTTCTACAATGTAACCATATTATGGGTACAATGAGCAAAACAGAACCATATAGCTGATCATCTAGATCAAATTTAAGGTTTAGTTGAGTCTAGTACTTAATTGTCCCTGAATTTATTGATTTTGTGTATTGCAGATCAAGCGGACAGAGCTGGCTAATGATCAAATTTCTGATGCTGAGGAGGTAAAAGAAGTTCCCATCTAATTTCATAATACATATCTAGAAAATTAATTTTCTTAATAGTAGGATTCTTTTTATTGTTAAATTTTGTATCTTTTTTTTCAGTATTATTCTCTATGTGGTGTTGGATGATGCCTAATTATTTCAAAGTCCATGATTTCTATGAGCTTTTTTCACTTCTAATTGAATCTTCAAAATTTAATTAGAAAACATCATGATAAATTGCGTGTAATATAATTGTATCTATCTTTGCGGTTCTGTTAATAATTGTTACTGAAATAATGAATTCTTTCTATGTTCATTTTATCTCCAAAAATTTAAACTCTTGTTATTGTCAGAATCATACAAGTGGTCATAGCACAGTTATACTACTTAAAATTTGTCATGACTTGCTCAGGTAAAATTAAAAACTTTGCATAAAAGTGAAAAATCATTTAAAAGTCAGATTTTTTTAGATAATTCGGCCTATT
Source organism: Aleurites moluccanus (assembly GCA_948193065.1). NCBI lineage: Eukaryota > Viridiplantae > Streptophyta > Magnoliopsida > Malpighiales > Euphorbiaceae > Aleurites > Aleurites moluccanus. The sequence goes on along the minus strand of CANXYC011275899.1, from coordinate 49,187 downwards.
TGGTTAGACAATTGTTTAAACTCAATAAAAAGTTATAATACTTTGGCTTTCCTTCAAGTAATTACAGCCTGCATTCTTTCCATTGTTTTCTTTGGCAAGTTTTTCTTCCTGGATGAGTGTATTTTTTTTAAACTTTTCATTTGCCTCTCTTTCTGTCACCATTCATCATGAAAATTGGAATAAGATTTCTGATTGAGAATGCAGAATGTAATGCTGAAGTTTGCCGGTAAATTGAACGTGTTATAAGAGTTTGTGAAGTTTAATTAATGGTAATTGTGTTAGGAAGTGTTGGAGAGATTTCCAGAAGTTGGCTAAAGTGGAGTAGATGTTGGAGCCTGAAGCGCTTTGCTATATCATGGGATATTATTACCACTTCAGCCAATTTTGTGGTTTATTAATTTCTGTTATATTTTCCACTAAATCATCTGAAAAAAGTAAATTAATTGTATCCTACTTTGTATTTCCCTTTTTCTTTTTCATTCCAGGGTTGGATTTCACTCAAGTACCATGGCTCCAAAACTGATTTTTCTTCTAGCTATCTACAGAAAATGATGGCACAAGAAGGTTCTCCCATGGAGTTCACAATGAGCCCGTATGATTTACTCATCACTATTTTATTTGAGCTCTATTCATCACTATTTTATTTGTGCTCTATGTAATTCAGCAAAACCTTTTTGAAGAAGCTTTAGTTTATTCTTTCTAAGGTATTGACTATGCTGATTTGATGTTATGTTACTTGAAGGTATGATTATATGAGTTCATTGTGTCCTGTACCATCCAACAGCAGTGCTAGATCTAAAGGCCCTTCAAGAAGGTGTTGTCACCCCTTTAATTCCTAGTTTATTTTTACATTAATTTTATGGATTTTTCTGAATTACAGTATGTTTTCTGCATTGAGCATAGGTGCAACACACGTTCATTAAAATGCATGATTTTGCATCTTGAAAGTCTTCTGGATCAGTTTGACCAGGCACATTATACTGCCTTGGCATGATGTTTTGTCAGAATGACTAGGTCTAGTAACATTTTTTTCTTTTTGGATTAGTAATAACATGAGTAGCACTTGTAATAGAACTGTTGAAAGTTACTTGACATTTTTAAAATTACTGATGTTTCTTCTTCTATGAAACTTTGAATGCACCTATTAAAAAAATATAACCAACTAACATTATTTTGGAGACTACATTAGGCTTAGAAACTTAAACAAGAAAACAGCAGCAATTGCGTGAAAATGTATTATAAAAAATCTTGATGTAATAAAATGATTAAACATTCAAAATGCTAAGTGCTCACTGCACAATTTGGTTATTTCTATCATCTTATAAATAGAAGACTAAGATACTGAGGCTGCTACTCATCTTTTATTCTGCTTATGGAGAACACCTTTTGTTGTTCACTACCATTTACGAATTTTATTTTCTATCGGATTGGTTTAAAATTTTGAGCTGAGTCGCGTGATTAATGCTAATACGAAGATTTTATTTCCCTGTTATAGGGGGAAACATATGTTATTCTTTTTTTTTTGTGCTATTGGATTTTAAAGATGTCATTTGATTTTGTTTCAGCTTTTTGCTTTCACTGCCGCTGGAAGAACGAATTAAGAAATTGCTTTTAGAGGTTTGATCTTGTTTCAAGGCGACGAATATGCTCTTGTGTGGATTATGTAATTGTGGTTGTGGAGTAGCACACATTTTTTAGTGTACATATTGTCTGTGTTTGTGTGCGTCTGTCCTTTCTGCCATAAAAGGTTCGGCCATGACTGGTTGGACATGTTGGTAACTTACAAGATATTAATATGTTTGTCTTTCAAAGGGTTGTGCATTTATGATGTATGTTTCTACTAATTACTCCTAAAGGTTGTAGAAAATATTTATCTACGGGCCCTTACCGGGGTTGTTTCTCTATTATTTCCTTTAAAAGTCACATAAATGTTTGAGTCCTCAACCATTTATTTTTTCTAGTATTTTGAAGGAAGGATTTAAGCCGTGATAGGAAACTTGTGTTTTCTTGAGGTGCACTTTTACTCATCTTTGAAAACAGCTATCTGTTCCATTTTTAACTCTAGAGTTTGTTTTTAATAGGGGCCTCCAGTTCAAAGGTTTAGTGTTCTTAAACACTTTGCTCCTGATGACACTATTGAAGATGTCTTAACAGTTCTTCAGAAGCATGGACAATTAGTACAAGGACTTTGGGTTCCAAAGACGACTTTTCTGTTCCCAGATCAAAAGGATGCTAAACTTCCTGTTAGAGATTATATTCTTCTTTTATTTAGCAAGAGTTTGGTGATCAGCTATTCAGAACTTAAATTGCCTGTCAAGCTTAAAGAACATCTTAGGAGCTTCCTCAGTTTGTTTGCTGTTGAAAGACCTTCCTTTAAGGATTGGAAGTTTAAAGAGCATGCAGATGCAGCATTTATAAAACTCTACCCAGAAATTGTTAAAAAACAAGAAGAAGTCTGGGAAGGCATAGAGAAAAGGTTGACTGAGTTTCTAAATCGAGCTGGAAAATCTAGTATGAAGAATGTTATACCAAAGCCCAGCATGGCTAATGATCCTGTTAAACAATTGAATTCTGACAAAAGCACGGCTAAAAGTGCAAGTGGAAATAGAGTGCTTGCCACAATGACCATAACAGTTGAAACTCGAGAAGCTTTACTAAAGGCCGTGCCAAAAGTTCTCCAAAACCACAAGGTTTGCAGGTATGCTTTTCATTTTGTAACTAGTTAAGTCCATTGACGTCTTTGATTCATATATATATATATATATGCCATTGTTCATGTATAAATACATGCATATACATATTATTATTTTCCATTGAACATATCATTATTTTCTATTCAATCATATACAACAGGGATTCCAATTATCGTGCAGTTCTCGAAGTGTCTTATTGATATTTAGTTAATTTTCAGATTTATCATTACTCTTTTCTAGTCATTCCCTTATTATACATGACAGTGGGAGCAGGTATGAGGAATGTGCTTGACTGTGTTTGCCCTGTTCTGCTATATAGTGGATCTAGTAGTTGCAGGACAGCAGTCTTGTGGTTAACTAATTCGTACATTCAAATCAAAATAGTTCTTGAACTAAGAAGGAACAGTAATGTCTTAATTGTAGTATCACCAGAATATGTGCATTGTTTTCGGGTATGGTGATAGCTATGGCTCCATTTGCTTAACTTGATTTTTTTGGCTTAGTTATTTTAAAAGCAAAACGCAACTTTGGGTTACACAACTTTCTAAATTTTTTATTTTTTATTTTAATGGTTTTACATAGCAGCACCCACCCGTGCCACCACCCCCCACACCAAAAAAAAAAAAAAAAACTGCGATCTGAAAAGTTTACAAAATTAAGATTAGTTTCTAAGAGAAACAAAAAAGATAATTCCTTGTTTTAATTGCTATTTACTTTTACTATGCAAAGCAAAATTCATATATATACCAATTATACTTGTGACATTTCCTTTATGACAAACCAGAATTATGGAGTTTATTTTTGAAATAAACTAAAAGTTGAACCAAAGGGTGTATAATAAAGCTCCACGTGTTGTCATTATAAAGGATCCACATATTGTCGTCATAAAAGAGAGATAGATGGACATTTTTTCATACCTATCTGTCCCGGGCTGCCAGCCATGGTGTCAAAAGTACCCTGCTTGGTCTTGATATATTTGTTTTCAGAAGCACTGCATTTTTCTAAACAAAAGTTAATTTGAGCTTCTTGTTTGTCACAAATTGGTGGAAGTTTTACTTCCAATTTTCTTTGGACTAATTGCTTGGAATGACATGACAATTTCTTTGCAGCTTTGAATTTATTTGCCAAGGTTTGAGGGCGTTGGCTGTTTCTCAGTCGACTCTTCCGAAGGCAGATCCTAGAATTGTAAAACTTGCAGCATCTGGTGCTGAAGCTCCTCCGGAAGAGCTTCAAGAAATCATAAGTCAAGTTGCAACGAATATCCATGGTTCTTATGTTCTGAAGTCATCCCCAGACCACCCGCAATATGACCCACTGAGGTTTTATTTTTCTAGTGAATTTAGAAATGTTCAAAGAGCTTATGAGTGAATAAGATACCTGAACAATGTTAAGCTCAATTTTCCGTTCCTTCTTTGGTTGGTGTCCCACATTGCAGGAAAGTTGTAATTGATCTCCTATTGGCAAGGGGCCCCAGTGCAAAGCTTAAGAAGGCTGAAGTTCTTGAAGCTGCCAGGCTTGCTCTCAAGAGGGATGTTACCAACATTGAATATAACAAGGTCAGTGATGCAGGGCAGCCTTAGCAGATTGGATTGTGCTGCTTATTTCTTTTATTCTTCGACTTTGTTGATTTTGGTCAATGATTTACTTTATATTCTTGGTTGGCATTTGAGCTTTAATCCTTCAAACCTTGTGATTTTGAAAAGCATACCAGCAAGTGTCATTAAATAATGCTCAGCCCCTATATTAAGGTGAAATTTTTTATTTTAATATAGGATAGGGCTGAAGAGCTTAATTTTGGTGAGAGTTAATGGAACTTGAGAAAATTTTTTATAGTTCATTGTCTGCACCTAATGCAGGTGCTGTTGATGAAGCAGATATTGTTGTATAGATGAATTGAATCAAATCCTGTCAAGATGTAAGTTATGCAAATATAGGCAGTCAAAGAATTTTATAACTCCAATGTAGTGTGACGTGATTTTATTGACTCATCCTATCTGACAACCACAAGTAGAATCACCTCTGGTCCATAATGAAGCAGTTCTCTTAATATTTCCCATCCTGGTCTTGAGGGTTAAAATGTGATTTTATGGTTTTGTCAGCTGCTTGTCACTTGAGCATCCACAAAGATAGTTGATACGTATTGGTTAAAAATTTCTGCTATATTGGATTGAATTCTCCCTTTGGTATTGTCTTTATTCTTTCCTACAATTTTTTTTATCCTGTTAGGAGTATGAGGGCGTAATTGAATTGTCTTGCATCCATTTCATGGACCATTTTATGGAAATCCCTATTGAACTCAATCATCTTGAATTAATGCATACAGTGGACGTAAATTTGTGACACTAAAGATTTCAATGCTGGACGAAGTGGGGATAACTTGTTGAAACCATCTCATAGAATAGTTCATTTCATCATTTCCAGTGAGACTAAATACTTCGCTGAAATTCTTATTGTTATTTTTCAGGTCATGACTGATTTTTGTGAAACCAAAGGTTCGGCATGGGTCTTGAAGAGCGGTGATGGAAAGCCGTCATGATTTTGTTTTATATCGGAAGGATGAAGCAAATTAGTTTGAAGGTACAGATGAAAAGGCCAATCACTCGTGAGGATCTTATTCCATGATCTGATATTGCATTCATATTTTTATCAGCATGAGAATGATCATTTTCTTTGTTGAAGTTCTAGCTTATAGCAACGAGGATTTGTGATATCACTTGAATCTGTCTTAACAAGATGGGCAACTCCATACATGAAAACACTTCAATGCATGTTAAACAAAAAAAAAAAATTTTTAAATGTTGACTGATCTGCACAAATGATGCTGCTTTTGGTTTTCAAGACTTGGGAGAAAATGAAAATTGAACGAACTATCAGAAATACTAGGGAATGAACAAATACCTTGTGTTATATCTGTCTTTGTTCAAGATATACATATATTAGTAACATTATGCAGTATTGGGCTGGTGACTTTTTGCAATGTGTACAAAGGCGCTTTTCAGTTGTTGTGCTTTGGGAGGTATATAACTAAGGACACCGAAGCATTCAGCACAAGTGAAGAATTCTAATCCAGAATTAGGCGTGTTTGGCTCAGGTATAGAAAGGAAGCACAAGCACCTGAAGAACATAAATGAGAGTTTCAAACCAATTAAAGGTTGTTTTCACGACTGACTGCTGTGGTAATCAAAATTCTTCCCCATTTCATCGAACACCCTGCTAATTTTGATTCAGCATGACAGTGTGAGAGCTGCATTTTTATTTTTTATCTTTTTTATACATCAGAAATTTTTTAAGGTTTTGAACTATCGAGTTTGTTATATTACAAAACGTATACTTGACCATTAGGCTTAGCTGCTGTCTGTCTTTTATTTCTTACATGTGAAATTCATGCATGATAAATGAAGTGACATTTCTAGGTATTTGTCACAAAATATGTTCATAAATTAGTAGCTTTGAGTCGTAGGCTTCTCCTATACTCGTACATAATGAAACTTGAATGTAGAAGCTGATGCGCAACTTCAAGAAATTGTAGTCAATGCATTTTCTTCAAGAAATGGTAATCTATTCCGGCAAGTTAAAACAAATCATGATGGACTGTTTAAAGAACACCTGCCTGAAAGTAGCCTTTTGGTACCGTGAATTATTTACTTTCTTCCATCTTACAAGTTTACAAGCTCTTGGAAGGTCATGTTCAAATCTATATTAATTTATAACATCTGTCAAGCTTAAAAAAAATGTTATTTATTTATAAATAAAATTAGAAACACTATCTAGGGGTGTAATCAAACTTAATCTAGTTAAATTTGAATTTTATTCAATTAGAGAATTTGAGGTTCTCATTCAAATTTGATTAAAATTTGAAGTTAGAACTTGACCGAAAAAGATGCTAAAAATACCTTAATTTAATTCTATTAAATTTGAAAAGTTAAAAAAAAAAAATTATTTATTAATATTAAAATAAAATAAAAAAATAAAATTTTAATATTCAACCTAATTCATTACTTGCACACTATCCGATTAAAATCATATCGAATTTAAATATTTTATAAGTAGAGTCGGAGTTCCTCAAGAGTAGCTTGACTAATTTACCAAAGGCAAAATCGTTTTGGTCACGCAAATTTATAAATTTATAAATATATTTATGTAGTATTCGTTTTTATTTTTTTACCGAATACCGACCCTAAAATACAGTTAAAAGCAATAATATTCTGTTTATGATAATACCCAAAATAACTTCATTATTACCACACACTAGTCACTACATAATAAATGATAGCCCTAGAATTATAATTCTCCAATTTCTCGGTTTTTCGATTCTCAGTAATCTTATACACATAACAGAAGAGAGGAGCGAAAGAGAGACTGACATTTGAAAGCTGTTTTGGCTAAAAACTGAAAAAATATCAATCATATCCAAACATGACTGACTACGAAGGTGGGAGGTACGATGGCAACGGTGCCGACTTCAACAACGATAACTATGGTTCCGCCGGCGGTGGCTCCTCCCCCCAGCCTCGTGCTAGTAGTCACAGCCATGGCGTCGCCGACGATCACAGCGATTCCAAATCTCAGGTAGAATAGAATATAATGCTTAATTTGCTTATACTTTACAAATAGAAACCAATCCTTCGGTATTGGTTAACTTTTGGGTATTTAACTGGAAAAGGTGGATTTGAAATTCGAAATGGTTTTTGAGGTTTTTAGAGTTCTCATACTGTCTCTATTTGCCGAAATGTATGTTCCAATTTTTTTGTTTGTGCTCTGATTTCTATAAATATCTTTTTTTAGGGTTTTGCTCAGTGGATTGCCTAGAAGCGTTTTTAGTGGCGTAATGAGTGTGCTGTGATTATGAAAATTTTCAACTGGAATTGATTGTGAACCAATTGCAAAGTAATTTTTGAATATAAGAAGGTTTAAGGGTTTAGTTCTGATCAAATTTCTGCTTAGTTTGGTGTGGAAACTGGAAATGAACCTAGTTTAACCGATTCTACTGCTTGTGAATTGTTATTGCTTATTACTGTAAATTAATTTGTTTACATTTTAATTGTTAGCATCATATGCTCTGCCTTTATGCTATTAAGCATCTTTTTATCTAGTTCATATTTTGTGTTTTATATGTACTGTTTAATCTTCTATAATAGTGCTAATAAAAGTTGCCAATCCAGCATGGGTCTCGTGACCGTGAAAGAGAGTCATCAAGGAGTAGGGAAAAGGAAAGAGAGAAAGGACGGGATAAGGAGAGGGATAGAGACAGGGATAGGGATCGTGAGAGGGGCAGGGACAGAGACAAGGATCATGATCGTCATCATAGAGATCGTGATCGGCACAGAGATCGTAGTGAGAGGAGGGAACGGGGTAGAGATAGAGATGATGATGATGATGATTATCACCGTAGCCGAGACTATGACAGAGACAGGTGATGAGAATTGATTATCTATCTTAAATTTTATTTCAATACTGCACTATTTTTCTTATTATTTCATTCAGTTGTTACACAAAATGTTATTGATATACTGGTACATGCTATTCACAGGCGGAGAGATTATGATAGGGACAGGGAAGACAGGCATAGACGTCGATCACGATCACCTTCAAGGGCTAGATCTGAGCGTAGATCCAAATCTCGCTCCCGTTCTAAAAGGTACGTTTCAGGATTAAACTATTGGTTAGCTTGGGGTTACACTCGCTTTCTTTTGAAATTGAACATGCTAGTTGCTATGTGAATGTAGGATTGCTGTCAGTGTGCTTATTATTCACCTTTCTTATTGGTATGCTAACTGTATATGCGTGCAGCAAAAGGATCAGTGGTTTTGATATGGCTCCTCCCCCATCTGCAATGTTGGCTGGTGCAGCTGCAGCTGCTGCTGCTGCTGCTGCAGGTACATGTACTCTCCTTTATAGTTCAAAAATTGTCATATTTCTTAACTGCTGTCTTTGGTTTTGTGTGATCTAGTGTGGAAAGTTCATACCAATTACATGACCATTTTGGTAAGCAGTATTTTGTTCCTTTATTATATAGCCTCTTAAAGTTGTGGTATCTGAATTGGCTATATTCTTATTTTTATTTATTGCTTGGTGAAATAATTCTGGAACTGAGAGAGTTTTTGGTTTTTCTTTTGTTTGGTGTTTGTTTGTTTGTTTTTTTGTCTCTCGTCTTTTGTTGTAAGAAGGCAATGTTGGGCTACTTGCCCCACTGTGCTGACTATGGGCGTGAGCCGACTTCTGTAGCTTTTATGTACAAGGAGGAATCAATGCACCGGTTTGATGGTTCTTGTTCGTCTTCAACTGGCATCTATTGCCTGTTTTGGTAGTCTTGCAAATATTTCCTCCAGAACTTGAATAAATGATGTATTCCTTCCATCTCTTTTAATAAAATTATTGCAACAGTTAGGAATTAATTATTCTATTAGAAAATGATGCAGGAGTCAATTTTGCTACCTTGAATGCATTACAGTATACTTTTGATTTATGGTTGTGTTCTAATATTAATCAAATCACCTTTTGCAGGTCAGATTCCTGGGACAAATCCTGTAATACCCAGAATGTTTACAAACATGTTTCCATTAGGGACCAGTCAGGTATGTCTTGCCCTTTTTTGCAAATTTTAATTTTTTTTTTTTTTCGGATCCTTCAACTTTTAATAATTTTGTGCCAATTGTTCACCTGCAGCAGTTTGGTGCTCTTCCTGTGATGCCTGTTCAGGCAATGACACAACAGGTTGGCGGATTAAACATGCATAATATTTTATTTTGAATTCTATGAAAAGTTTTTACCTTAATATTGTTCTGCTAGGCTACTAGGCATGCTCGGCGGGTTTATGTTGGAGGGCTTCCCCCTACAGCTAATGAACAGGTTCTGCATGCTATCCTTTTTTTAGTTTAGTTTTGTTTGATATATTTATATAGTTCTTGTAGTGACCTTTTATTTTCTCCCCCAGTCTGTAGCAACTTTTTTTAGCCAAGTCATGGCAGCAATTGGAGGAAACACTGCTGGCCCTGGGGATGCTGTCGTAAATGTCTATATTAACCATGAAAAGAAGTTTGCATTTGTGGAGATGAGATCTGTTGAGGAGGCTAGTAATGCAATGGCTTTAGATGGGATTATTTTTGAGGTAATTGAATCTTCATTGACTTGATACTCTGATTTATGCAGTATTTGCTGTTATGTGACACTGCTATTTGAATTGTTCCTCTCTTGGAAAAAAAAAATCTTCCAGGGAGCACCTGTCAAGGTGAGGAGACCTAGCGACTATAACCCATCTCTTGCTGCAACACTTGGCCCAAGCCAGCCCAATTCCAATCTTAATCTTGCTGCAGTTGGCTTAACTCCTGGCTCTGCTGGTGGGCTTGAGGGTCCAGACCGTATCTTTGTGGGTGGACTTCCCTATTACTTCACAGAAGCACAAATCAGAGAGTTGTTGGAATCTTTTGGGCCTTTACGAGGTTTTGATCTAGTCAAAGACAGAGAAACTGGCAACTCAAAAGGCTACGCATTTTGTGTTTATCAAGATCTCTCAGTTACTGACATAGCTTGTGCTGCGCTGAATGGAATTAAAATGGGTGATAAAACTCTCACTGTTAGACGTGCTAACCAGGGTGCCAACCAACCTAAGCCTGAGCAGGAGAATGTACTGTTGCACGCACAGCAGCAGATTGCATTGCAGGTGAAAATGCATTCTGTTGTTATCTCCTAATTGCATCATTCCTATTTTTAGACCAATTACTTTGTTCCGTCTCTTGTTTTTATTTGTTGTCTCCACTTTAGGAGTTTTTATAGGTTGCTTTATTGAAGCCTTTCACTTTTGCAGAGACTTATGCTACAACCTGCCCCCACTAAAGTGGTATGCCTGACTCAAGTAGTTAATGCAGATGAACTCAAAGATGATGAGGAATATGAAGATATCCTGGAGGACATGAGAATGGAAGGCAGGAAATTTGGTAAAACCTTTGAACTTTCTATTATTCTATCTATGTTTGGAGTTTAGCCCCTCATCCGCCCCCATCTCCCTTTCCCTCTCTTTATTCACCCTATCTGTGTGAGGCTTTCTTTGTTAGCCCCTTATTTGTTTTCTCGTGCGAGGCTTCTTACATAGTAATTGATTTTCTTTATTTTCTGTGTTGTATGTCTGTTTTACAGCCTTTTGTAGTCCCACATTCTGCTATAAAGAATCAGGCCTAACATACACAGACAGAAGACTTCATTATCCCCTATTTATATTATTTGAGATCCAATTTAAAAAAAAAATTATTAATTTGGGAAATTGCGATTTGCATTTTTTTTATACCTTAAATGCAGGTACATTGGTGAATGTTGTTATCCCACGCCCAAATGCGGATGGTGAAGCCTTACCAGGAGTTGGGAAGGTTGGTACCATTATAATTCTTTTACTACATAGAAGTAGTTGTCGTGTTTTTCCTGAAACATCTTATCTTGAGGCTGCAGTTGACAATCGAAATCTTTTGTTATTTCAGGTGTTCTTGGAGTATGCAGATATTGATGGTGCTACAAAAGCCCGGGCAGGGATGAATGGGAGGAAATTTGGAGGGAATCAAGTCGTGGCTGTGTTCTTTCCTGAGAACAAGTTCTATCAAGGAGAATATGATGGCTAGCCAATTGGATTATGCAATATGGTGCATTGGATCCCAGCTCCTTATAATTAGGATATGATGACATTGGATTCCTTATTCTTCTTATGTTCTGTCATTTTGTTAAATTAGACTAGTATAAATTTTGAACTCTGTTAAAATGAACTTTATTGTTTAGCAAGAACTGCCCTTCTTTTTCTTTTTAAATTTGACTCGCTTCCGGCACTGTAAATTTAATATCCTAAAATTATAGTTGTGGGACAGGGAAAATGGTTGTTGGACATTTTCTTTTTCTTTAGGCACTATGTAATAATTGGACATTTTACAGAGATTCAGGTAAGGCAGTAAGAACAATTTCATGGAATTTTCGGCGATTTGAGATATGCCAAAAAAATAAAATAAAATTAACTTAAAAATTCTATTGAATGCAGAAAATCATATGATTCTTAAAATGCATTTTCAAATTTTTCAAGTTAAAAATAATCAAAACGAGAAACATATCTAAACTTAAAATTCGAAATAACAATTTTACCGTCGTAGAGACGTAAAAAAATCATTCAACCAGAGCATATACCTGGTGACAGTTTCACTTTAGGTATTAACGTTGCATTTTTGGCGAAGTCATTTATTTTATTGATTTCAAAAAGTACACCCCTAGCTCATCTGGAACATTCTTTCAAAATAATTGATACCTTCAAGAGATTCAACCAGAATTTTGAAGGCCGACAACATTCGCCAAAATAGAAGCACACGACTATATGTTTCATATCTCACGCAAAACAAGACAGACATCATAATACTACAAACATTGTCGTTCATAAAACTAGACTATGCTTACAAATCAAAGCAAGATTTTCCCTCTATAAATAAGGATTCTCCTAGCTGATTCGAGCTGAAGTTTTCACCTTTAGATCTCAATTGCTAGATTGGCGCAATTCAGGTCTCACAAAGTCAGCATCAGCTGGCACTGAAATGTCGACTGTAGGTCTCAATTGGGCACAAACTTCAATGGCTCCATGTACCGGATCTGATAGGAAGTTGCTGATGAGGTCACGGTTGATAGGAGTACCATTGTCGACAGTTACCAAAGCTTGCTGGGTAAGTATATAATCAAAGCGAGGGGCCCATTTCCTAGATCCGAGTCTTGCAGTTGTAGAGCAATTGTCAACCATAAAAGAAACTCCACGAGCATGCATAAATGGATTCAAGGAATCCACAGACTCGATCACACTCTCATTAATTATTTCAGAGTACGAGTGCCCTTTCTTTCTCAAAATTTCAATCTGAAAATCAAAATATTGTAGCAAGATAATAGACAGGCCAAAAAGGAAGACACAAAAACACCTTCTATTTCCACCTTTCCTCCCAAAAAGCATGGCAAAATGTGAGCGAAAAGATATCAATTACATGATAATTAACCCCACAAAAAAATTAACTTTTCTTTGAAAAATAAAAAGAGAGGGAGGGAAGAACCATTAACTACAGTTGGTAATTAGAACTTTTACTCTTTTAGGAATCACAAGGATAATAATTGAAACATCTCAAAATCCTGTTTCATACAAAAAAAGAGAATAATACCTGAGCCATCATTAATGCCACATAGACACCAGCAGTGAAGGGATATAACGGACCTAGGTCCCCTGCTGGTCGAGCAGATCGGACTCGTTCACCAACCTTCCACATGCGCGTTTGATCAATTTTACCCATTGGGAAAGCTGGCAGACCATCTTTCTCCTACAAAACGAGAACACAATAAAATAAAATAAAATGAATAGCATAATATAACTTTTTTCTTTTTCAAGTCAATAGCACGTTGACATTAAAAACAAGATTCAAATTACGCAAAGACATGAATTTCAACATAAATATGAGGCAATAACACCATATAATACAAGAGTTTTCATATTACTATGTATCATAAAAGGTTTAGAGGAGAAACATACATAGAAGCGACGCCCGGCCAAGACAACACTGCGGATCTCACTACCAGTGGCTACATCTTCATAGCACTCGTACAAGATGTCCATGCAAGGATAGTACGAGGCACTGTATGCAGTCTCAAATTGTTTTTTCCCCTCTACAGACAAGGAATTGTATACAGCTAACATTCCCTGAATAAGGACAGAATTTTGAACAGTTAGCCATGCAATGCTTACTACTTATATTACTTATCAAACAACAATTCTGTACACATTTATATATGAAAGTGGGAACACTTGGTAGTGTTCATTTGAACAATGACTTGTGACTTTGCTGTTATTTAAATTTTGAAACAATATAAAGTGATGCTAAGCTAGAGCTTGAAAACATTGCTACAACCAAGTTGTCCTTTGCAGGTGAGCCAGCATGAAGAAGGAATTTTATAGAAGAAATATTATATGACAGGGGGTAAGAGATCCACCCATTTTAATGCTTTATCAAATTGGATAAATGCATGGTTTTTCACATTAGAACAAAGAACATATTATTCTTTTATTTCGCCTAGATTTTTTTTTAGTATGTAAAAAGAAAGTCGTACAGAGAATAGGGTCAAAATTGATTACATATTGCATACTACCTGGGTTGAGATAGTTTTGGATATAATTCCTGTTATGCACTCAACAGTGTTCCTGTAAGCTTCTTCTTCAGTCATTCCATTCTCAGTATATCGTCGAAACAAGGACTCCACGATTCCATGAACAGCACCAAGTAAAATGCCTGCAAAGCATAAAAGTGAAAGGTATAAATCAAGGAATTAAAAAACAACTAGCCTTAATCCCAAGCTATTGGCTACACAGGTCCACTTCTTCCATTCCAGTTGGTTTCGAAAGATTTAGCCCATATAGATCTTTTCTTATTACTTCTTCTCATGTCATCTTGGGTCTTCCTCTTCCTTTCTTATTCTTGTGCATTTTAAAATGCTCTACTTTCCTTGTCATCTACCTTCCCAAATTAAGGAATTAAAGTGTAGGAAAATAATAATATGGATATATATGAGCTTCACATACCACGCTCCCCAAAGATGTCACTTTTGTACTCCTGTTGTAGTGTAGTGGCAAAAGTGAAAGGAGAACCAAGGGCGACTGACCATCCCAGGGCAACATCTGTGGCTCTACCATCAACATCCTACACATGGAAAACAATTAAGACATGAAGGGTTAGTGAAATAAAATAAAGCCTATTGGACATGCACAAGTTCTTTTATTTTCTTTTTCTTTTTTCTTTTCACCCTTCTCTCTTTCTTTTTTTGTACATGTGTATGTGTGAGGAAGAGAGAGAACCTGATGGACTGCAAAACTGGAATTAATTCCAGCCCCATTGATCTCTTTGCCTTGAACATAGAGTCTTCTCACAGATGGACCCATTCCCTTGGGACATACAGCAATCACACTAATGTTTTTTGGGAAGTCAAGTCCCATTGACTGCAAATGTCCAAGAAGAAATCCATGGGAAAGTCCAAGTATGCTGTTTGGCTTCATATGGGATAAAATTTTCTCATAATTATCAGCCTGTCACAATGAACAAAATTAGAATAGGAAGGAATAATTTTTACCAGGTTTATTGAGACAAATCTGATAAACCATCCATGAATTTGAAAAAATGAAAGAAAGTGTACACACGTTGAAATTCTAGACAAAATATAGCCGGGAGTGCAAACTTATTTACTATATCAACCAACCTGTGCAGCATCAGAGATCAGTAGCAGCACAAGATCACTATTTGAAATAGTTTCAAATATATCACCTAAAGTCCCATTCTCTTCAGTAAAACCAGCAGAACGAGCTTCAGCAAATGAACGAGATCCCTTTCTAAGTCCAATCTATCTTACACAAAGTAACCAGAGAAAACCACATTATATTTAGACAAGAGAAAATGAAAAATTACATCAGGATTCAGGCAACAATCCAAACAACCAAGAAAAATGGACAAAGACACCACCTAATTTTAAAATATTGGAAAGCTTTAATATCACCTTTACTACGATATCAGACTTAGCTTCCGCTAGAGAATCCCTTAAATTTTGAGCTTGAGCAGGACCCTTAAAATAAAATATAAAAAAAAGGTAAATATCAATAGCTCATTCTCTGCAACACATTTCACTTCATCATTGAGAAAACTAATTTATATTAACTACAACGAGTTTTGAACTTGCCGATAGAGATTCTTGTTAATAGAAAATTCACCTGGGAACCCCAACCAATGACTCCAATTTGCTTGATTCCCTTGAATGCTTCAGGTAGCAAGTTGAACAAATCCCTCCCTCCTCTCACAATATACTACATCAGCCAAACAGAACCATACATAAAGATTCCATTTTTATATAACACAGAAAGCTCAGAATTAAAAGGAAACCAAAAATTTGAGCTTTAAAGACAAATTGAGGGATGTGACTTTGAATTTGCCTAAATTAATCACTGCAGTTCAAAATTCCACCATTTTTAACACATTGAATGAAATGGCATACATACCTCATCATGTCCAGCAAGGGAGACTTTTTCCTTGTTGAAAACAGAGGTTTCAAAATCAAGAGAAACGGTTGGCTTAACACTAGGCATTGAAACCATACGAGCCCCAAGAGCTGATCCACCAATACTATTACTAGCTCTAAGCGGCTTAAATGAATAGGTGGAGTTTCTCTGTAAAAATCCTAAACCGATGCTAGATGACAAGTATTTGGAAGACGATTGTAAAGATTTAGACGGCGACGAGGTAGACAGAGTAGACCAGAAAGAAGTAGCGGCGGCTGCCATCAAATGAAAGGAGAAGGAGAATGAGAGTGTAGATATTTTTTTTGGCAAACATGTCTTGTCGTGTGAAACTGTGGATATTAGAACTAGAGACGTGTCCCTTTTGTCGGAAGCTATCATGCGCCCCTAGGTGTAATACGCCTACTTTGTATCGGATATGTCATGCGAGCGTCCTAGCATGGTAAGTTGATAACTATTATTATTTGATGTCTCAAATTTATTAAAATTAATGAAATTATTTTTATATTTTAAAAAAATTATTATTTAATTTTTATATTTCAGTTTCGTAAATAAATTAATATTTTTATTATTAAATATTTATAAAATGATAAAAAAAAATTTCCTTATAGAAATTATTTTATTAATTTTGATAAATTTTAAAAATTAATTAATAAATAATTTTAATTTTATGATTATTTAATAAAAAATTTTAAACCTGATTTTTATGAAATAAAATTTATAGTTATGGATTTATATATAGAGAGAGTGAGAGAGATAAATTATAGACTTTATTTTAAGATAATACTTTTAATTTAAAAAAAATAAAAAAATAATATTTTAGATATGAAAAATTATTTTTTTATGAAATTTATAAAAATAAAAAATAAATAGAATGCGACGAAACTAAAATATAGTGAATTTTTTAAAATATAGAGATTATTTCATTAATTTTGATAAATCTCAGTAACTAAATAATAATTAATGATTATGTATATGACTTATCCGAAATTTTATTTTTATTTTATCTTTTTTCATAAAAAATAAATTTAATCAATAAATAATTTCCTTTTTAAAAGCTTACAGCTCTTCCTTTTATTGGGGGTGAGTTAGATTTTTAGACCAAACAATTGGTAATTTTTACGGGTTAATTACTATTTTTTTTTTTTTTTATATAAAATGAGTTAATATAAAATAATTTTGTTTTTTTAAAAAAATATTAATTTTTTTTATGAATATTCCGTCATACTAATATATTTTTTTATCTAATTTTATAATTAGTCAATCAAAAATAATTAATAAAAATTATAAAAAGACAGTAATTTCATTTCTCTTTATTTTTAATTAATTACATTTTATTTTTGTTTTAAAAAAATATTTTTTTGAATTAAAAATTTATTTTCATATTTTTTGACAAATTTAAAAATAAAAATATTTTAAAAAAATATTTTTTATTTTTTATTTTAAAAAAATAATTTAAGAAGAAATTAAATTATTTCTTCTTTAATTTTTTTAATACAAAGAAAAAAAATTCATTTTCATATTTTTCATAAATTTAAAAATAAAAAGTAAAATATTATTTTTAAAAAATATTTTTTATTTTTATTTTCAAATTTTATTTTTAAAATTATCAAAAAATATAAAAATATATTTTTAAACCTTAAAAAAAATTAAAAACAAAAGTATGATATAATTAATTAAAAATAAAAAATAAAAATATTTTTCTTTTTTTACTGTTTTATTGATCGTTTTAGGATTAATTAACAGTAAAATTATATGAAAGGGTATAGTGACAATAATTGGATGAAAGGGTCTAATAATATTTATTGAATAAAAGTTAATGTATTTTTTAAAGGTCAAAGAGAATTAGTATATTGAATTATTTTATAAAAAAAATCATGATAAATCTTTTTTTTATTTATGAATCTTCTATTTCAGCGTGATTAATATTTTTTTTACTAAATTAAAAAGATAGACTTAATATGATATTGGAGAATAAATAATATGTTTTTAACTAAATCAAGAAGATAGGCTAATTTCTACAAAATTCAAATTTGGAGAATCTGATTTTGAAGTGATTTAGATTTATATTTCATTTTAAATCTCAATCAATTTAATAAATAAAAATAAAAGTTTCCAATCAAATTGACTGAAACCTAATTTAAATTTTGAAATTATGTTTATTTAGGTCATACGGGATCGAACTGAACCCAACTTAACAAAAAAAAAAAAAGAAAAGAAAAGAAAAGAAAAGAAAAATTGTAAACATAAAGTAGAAACAAAATTTGAGATAGGATTTGACCAAGTCCAGTAATAGGATCCGACTCATGAGAAAGGCGTAATAGAACTAGATGGGTCGGATAATCCGGTTTGTTCACCTACAGCGGCTAGATCCTTAGATTATTTCACGTGTGTGTAACTATACCAATATTTTCCTTTTTATTAATAAAGTATTTCGCACGTGCGGAATTTTATTTTATTTAAATTATTAATTTTAGTCCATTATATATATGCTTACACTATTACACTTACTTTATGGATCGATCAATTGCAAATGTAAAACTAGTGAACTGAAGAGACACTATTTTCAAACACTTTTTTTTTTTTTTTCCATTTTACTCAACTGAGTTGTTTTTTTTTAAGAAAAATGAAAGATAGCAAACAAAATGGGATTAAAAAAAAAAACATGTATGGGTTCATGCTTTGATTAATAAATGATTATTATTATTTAATTAAGATTCTTCTGGAGCAGAGATACATGCAGGATAGTCAAAAATGAAATCATAATGATTTTTGTCCATTTATCTCCGACTTGAACTGGGTCTGTCTGATTTTTCTATGAGCAAAAGACAGTAATCAGAATGAGGTTGGAAAATTATTTTTAAATGAGTGGAAAATTATTTTTATTTAAAAAATTAGATTTAAATGAAATAAGTAAATTTTTTTTATAAATTAAGGGTAATTTTAGTTAATTTTGGATAAATTAAATTAATTTTTTTTATAAATTATTAATTTTTTTTTTAATTAAAATGAGCGAAAATCACCTGAGACTTATAATCCGTCACTTACAGAATTGATATGGTATCTTATCATTCTTAAATAAAAAGTGGAATACATATTTTATCCCTGAATTTGGTATAAAAAGCATTTTACTCTCAACCCCTTTAGTTTAACAAATTTAATCCTTAAATTTATAAAAATGAACTTATTGAGCACTTGCTAGAGAATAAAAATCAAGTGCAAAATACTGCTTAAAAACTATGACTTATTTGCTGAGTTCATACATTTTTTTATAAGTTTAGGTGTTTAATTGGTGAAACTAAAAGCAGAGGGGCTAAAATTTTTAAATATATATATATAAATTTTAATTGATCCTTCAAAATTTTAAATATATATATGTAAATTTTTTAATTAATTTCCCTTTTTAATCGATCTTTCAAAATTTTCAAACTTTTAGATATATATATGTAAATTTTTTAATTAATTTCCTTTTTAATTGATCCTTCAAAATTTTAAATATATATATATAAATTTTTTTAATTAATTTCCTAATATATATATATATATATATATATATATATAATACTAAAATTTTTTACCAGTTTAACTTTAATCCCCTTTATAACACTAAAAATATATGTAAATTTTTAATTAATTTTTTTAAAAAATTATATATAATTTATAATATTAAAATTTTTTATTAATTTAATTTTAACCCTTTAATAAAACTTTTTGATTTCAGAGTAAAATTGGCAATGGAAAATAACTAGTCGGTCTAAACAAAAAAGAGATAAGAGTGAGATTATTTACCCATGAAAGTTTTAAACATAAAATTATAACTCCAAATAGTAAAATGATTTAGTTTTATTTAATATGATTTAGCAATTTAATTTAATTTTTTATTAATATAAATAAAATAAAAACATATTTTTATTATCAATAATTATAGGATCAGAAATATCTAATTCCAATAAAATTTAATTAAGCACAAATTTTCAGTTAAATATACCTCAATAATTAATATATGCAACAAGTAAATTAAGCCCAATATATTAGATTGGCACAAACAGCAAAGAACTTAAATCAGTAATTGAGGAGTTATCATGGGCCTTTGTCATTTCTAACTAAATAATGAATATTTAATTTGAAAAAGGATCATACTTTAAAAAACCACTATCAAGATTTATTGAAGTTATTTATAATTTATGTAATAAAAATTATTAATTTATATTAAAATTATGAGATTAAATATCTTGTATATATCTATACTAATTTTTATCAATTAATTGTGATTAATTGATAAATTTTTTTTAATATTAAAATTATTTTTAAAATTGAAAATTTTGAAAATACTCTTTACTTGTTTATCACAAAAAGTTATCATTTGAGAAAATTATCAACCTAACAATAATTTTTTGACTAAATAATATTAAATAGGTGAAATTTTAAATTTAAACTTTAATAAAAATTATATTTATTTATAAATTATATACGAATTTAAAAATATTAAAATTTTAAATATTTAATTTTTTCTATTTATAATTTTTTTTTTATAAAATATATTAACAATTCTATTCATAAATAAGTTTAATCAATGCTGAATTTTAAAAACAAAGAGAGAAAAAAAAATTATGAACTTTTAAAAGATAAAAATGATGACAAGGCAAAGCAAAATGGTCTAAAGATACATATAACATTGCAAATTAGTGGGAATTAAAAAAGTAATTTTGAAGTTTTGTGAGGTCCATTAAAATGGATTAATGTCAAAGCTAAAAAGAGGTTTTGTATGGTGTGATTGGCTGTATATTAAAGTGATGAGTTGGCAGATGAAGACAACTAGACAAGGGTCCCATCTCTTCTTGTCCTTTGGCCTAATTTACAAAATTGGCACTACACAAACTTCCAAAACAACATTCAAGGTTGTGGGCGCCGGAGACGAGATTGTGCAAAACCAAAAATTCTGGCCCCTACCAATCTTCATTTTCTATTCTAACACTTATTTTTCTTACTCTCAAATAAATAAATAAAATATTATTATATGACCGTTTCAACTTATTAAATTTATCTTTTTATATGATAAAAATAAATTATTTACTTTTTAATTAATATTTGCACTTTCATTATTAAAAAAAAAATTCAATTTAACTATCAATTTTGAATTTAAATTTCTTGATTAGTATTAATGGAGTAACTTTTGAAAATATAAATTATTATGAGAGTGTATTCTTTTGTTGGTTTGGAAAATTACCTCATTTCAATTATTTTATAGGATAATATAAAAATCTCAAATCTCAATGTAGTTGTTAATTTTTAGGTTAATTTTATTTTAATAATTATTATTAAGATGTAAATAAATTAAATTATTTTTAAGTTATTTAAACTCAATGAATAAAATATTTAAATTTGACTCAATTTTAATTGAGTTAAACTTGAATTTGAATGATTTAATAATAAATTAAATTTGATTATATAATTGTCTATTAAGTTTTATAATTATATAATATATGTAAGAGAGTTTTGATTTTTTTATTAATCATTTAATGAAAATTTTAATTATTTTAAATAAAAATATTATTTTGTTAATAAAAATAAATGTGGTAGACTATTTAATTTATTTTTTAAAAAAGATAAATGGGCCTATTAATTAATCACATATATATATTATTAAATTTTTTTAACAAAAAGTAGAGCTTAGTTAATAGTTAAAAGAGAAATTCACTGTTTTTTCCAAAGGCAAAATTCAACAATTACATGATACTAAAATTTTATTGAGATAAATAAAACTAATTAAAAACTTGAATTATTCATATGATCATATTATTAATTAAATTTCCACATAATATTAGAGATCAGTGTATTAAGAAAAATTTAAAAAAAAAAGAAGAAGAAAATTTCCACTTAATATTACTTAGCTGTTTTTGTCTGTGACCTTTATAAACAATGATCGAATTATAAGCCAATCTGTACAATTCCTTCTTCTTTGCCTCATGGAAGTTACAGCTACAAGAACAAGAAGAAAAATTAGGGAAACAACACCAAACATACTGGTCATCTCCATCAAATCTTCCTCCTGGTTATTTTCTACTATTTTTACCACTCACTCATTAGAAGTACAATAGACCCTTTATTTTTTCCTTTATTAGCTATGGAACCTCATTTTTGGAGTTCGAGTTTGCTTACCTCTGATTTGGAAGGATTGGGTGATGGGTTTGTCATGAATTCTGGATTTGAACGCAAAACAAGAAATGGGTCATTTTCAACTTCTTCCTTGGTTTTGGATAGTCAGAGAGGAGAGCTTGTGGAGGCTACTGTGAGTGGTGGGAGAAAAGGGGTACCTGCAGAGAGAAGCATTTCGGCTTTGAGGAATCACTGTGAAGCTGAGAGGAAGCGTAGAGCCAGGATTAATGCTCATCTTGATACTCTTAGGAGCATAGTACCTGGTGCTAAGAAGGTATTTGCATTTTGTTATTGTTCCGATGATTGGGTGTTTTGATTTTGCCTCTTGAAGTTTGATACTTTGGTTTAATTTGATAACATTCTTGGAGACAATAATAGTATTTATGATAACATGAGTTAAAATGTTTTGTTATGCTAGTATGGTCTGCACAAGTTTTAATTTTATAGTGTTTTTTTTTTTTTTTCAAAAAATTGTTCTATTATTGTTTGGGAGAATCTTGCATTAAAATTCCAAATCAATTTGAGGGGACAATCTTGCATTAATATTCCAAATCAATTTGAGGGGAATTTGTAAAAGTTCTCATGTCAGGAAATAATGTGTTTTGATTTATGCATCTACGATGGTGTTAATGTCTTGAAAGTTTGACGTTCATGTTGATGAGAATATCATAATATATTGGCAAGTATTAGCGATTATCGTGCATTTGCTGAAGAGTAATAAAAATAAGAACTACCGTTTGAAGTATGCTGCTAAATATTCATGGCGATTAACTTTCTCCAGTTCTATTATGCAAAAATATATTTTAATTTTATCAATTGTGGTTATAATTATCTGCTAATAGTTTACCACTGAAAGTTCTTCTTGATTGAATTTGATCATCATATGTAATTGTGATTATAAACTTTTTGATAAATGAAAACTTTAATGTGCAATTGGGCTTATTTCGTTTTATAGTTGCTTTCAAGTTCTTGTTGACAAGTCTACTGTCCTATACAGTTGCATACTATGCACTCTGACACAGGTGCTTGCATATTATGCATAGAAAGGATTGCCTATTGAATTATTAGTTTTGGCTAAACGCTTTTGTCTATATTCTTGCTTATGGGCTTGTTGAATAGGGTTTCTGAATTGACAATTTGAGCTCACAGATGGACAAGGCATCATTGCTTGCTGAAGTTATAAGCCATTTGAAAGAACTGAAGAGTAGTGCCAAAAAAGCTAGTGAAGGTCTTCTCATGCCAACAGATATTGATGAAGTAAGAGTTGAAGGACAAGAAGATGAATTGCATGTTGCCCCTTGTGTAATCAGGGTATCACTAAGTTGTGATTATAAGCCTGGACTTCTATCTGACTTAAGACAAGCACTTGATGCACTTCATTTGATAGTAATGAAGGCGGAGATTGCAACCTTGGGAGGCAGGATGAAGAATGTTTTTGTGATGACCAGCTGCAAAGAAGGGCATAGTGAAAATACTGAAGAGCTTCAATTTCTTGCAAGCTCTGTCCACCACGCCATCAGATCATTACTTGACAAATTTTCTGCTTCGCAAGAGTTCTCTTTGAAATCCACATTTTCACACAAGAGACGAAGGGTTTCTCTATTTGATCCTTCCTTTTCATCTTCATCTGGAGATATCTGGTGACCATATTGATTTCTATGGTAGTGCCTTTTACAATATTATTTGTGTTCATATACTTGGAAATTTGGTATACAGGGTGGTGATACAGTTGACTGATAGCATAGTTTATCATATGCTGTATGAAATTTAGTAATACAGAATCCTCGTGCCTGCATGTTAGGTTGCTGAATATAATCTATTTGCTGTCTTATTTGTAACTGATAGTGTAGTGAAGTTTTATCATCTTAATGTACATCTATTGTAAAGTTATGTTACGGAGTTAAGAATGAGTTAATAACTGATAAGAGTTATGTTATAGTATAGTGTAAATTTTTTGGCACTCTGTTGTTTCCACTCAAGCATCACTTTTAGCTAAGTTCTCATTTTTGGTTTACCTCTGCAAAGCACTTTATACTGTACAGACAACATATGCATATATAAATTGATTAAAACATTCACTGGGATAAATTTAATCAATCTCTGATAATTACAGAAATAAAAAGAAAGAAAGGTTTCAGGCTTGAATCCACTCGACACTTCTAAATGAGTGGATTGGTTGATCTAAATCAAACCATTTATTTCTAACAACTGGGTTTTGGGTGTTGAACTCTATCTGGATGTCCTTTTGAAATCTTGAAAACAGGAAGTTTGTGCAATAGTATGCATGAATGTTTGATTGAAAAAGAATTTGTAAATCAGTTTGGTTAAACAAAAGCAGAAGTAAACAGAAGCATCTGTTTATCTTTTTAGTTTATTTTCCATTTTGGTTGCTGAAAAAATTTCAAATTCTATTTCTGTATGATCTGTAACACAGAATCAAGAAGCAAATAAATCTGTATGCAAGAATGAAACCTAAAATTACTCCTACATTACTCCATTTCTTTGACTCTTCCAAACCTTGTTGCATCAGAAATTCCTCACCATAGATGTAGCAGTTCCCTTCTACAATCTCCAAGCATCTCCTCTTTCCTTTCCCTCCTCCATACTCATTGATCATAAAACACTCGAATGGGTACTTAAACAGGCTTAAATAGTGCATGAAAATCCAATACTTGGGTATGTCCTCTTTTGCTATGAAATACCCAGAAAAGAGGAAAAAAGACCCCATAAGGCCAGCAATAAAAGATGTTCCCATAATGAAATTTGGCACAAGAGCACTAAAGCATGCAACAAAAGAATTTGACATCAAAACAACCATCCATACTACCAGTAAGAAATAGATGAATCCATCCATTTCCCTTCTCAGGCCAACTAGCCAGTATACTGGGATGCTGTAGAGGAGTGCCACAATTAACAGGAATGGAAGAAACACAAGAGTATTTGATATGACATAAGAAGAAACTCTATAAGCTCCTTTTGAAGTTTCTCTCATTAAAATTCTTCTCTCTTGCAAGAAAATTGGTAGGCCTTCTGTTGTGGAAGACAGCAAGAAGGTGAGGCTAAAGGCAAAAAATCCAATTTGAGTTTGTAGCTTGTATTTCTTTGGGTCATTTGTTGTGTTCATAAATATTGTCCCTAGCACAATCCCAGCAACCACTGCTTGCATTATTCTTGCAATAAAGAGCTGATTGGTTCTGCGAATTATGGTTGAGAATCTCTGAACTAGTACTAAAATCTCCTTGAATTGACTATTGGAGTAACATATTTTAGTATCCTTGACATTGCTAAGGTTAGGATTTCTTCTGATCTGTTCATAATCTTGTTCCGTCTCACTATCTTCTATTTCGCTTTCTTCAGTGTCCATGACCAGAGCTTCTGACAGTTCGATGGCAAACTCAAGCACATTAACCTGCCTAGGAATGGAATGACCAGCAAACGTAAGCTGTTGCTCAAGGAGATGCAGGGATCCTTGGTGAAGAACAGTGCCATTTGATAATAATAGAATCTGATCAAACAGATCAAGTATTCGGAAACCAGGTTGATGGATGGTTAACAGGATTGTTTTACCTTGCTTTATAGCCATAGATTTGAGCAACAGAACTACGTGAAGAGCTGATGCTGAATCCAATCCTGATGTCGGTTCATCAATTAGAAGAACATCCGGGTCATGAACTAGATCTACACCAATGGATGCTCTACGCTTCTCACCACCTGAAATGCCTCGGTTTGATTCGCTGCCTATTCTGACATTGGCAACATGCTCCAATCCAAGCTCTTTCAGCAGTTCCTTAACTCTAGATGCAGCAGTTTGGAACTCGCCTTTCAGCCTGAGACGAGCACTATACAAGAGAGTTTCTTTAACAGTAAGAAGTGGGAAAAGAACTTCATCTTGTGCAATATAACCCGAAAAACTCCGAAAACATCTAGTATTGATCGGCTGCTCATTTACAAGAACTTGACCACAGACTCTACTAGGGGGGATTATGCCCGCAAGTATCTCCAACAATGTGGTCTTTCCTGCTCCACTTGGACCTGCAATTGCCATAATCTCCCCTGGTATAGCTTCACAACTCACATTTCTCAATATGTAGGCATTATTAGCTGCCTTCTTCCATGGAAGCCAATTACATGCATCAACCTGCTGGGATAGTTTGTAAGAAAGTTTCTTTGCTTTAATTCTGTATTGAGTTTTTTGTCTAGCAGAATTGGGGGCTTTTCTTGGTAGTTCCATTAAGAAAAACAGAAAAGAGAGGGCAATGAGGAATGAAAAGAAGACAAGGAAGAAGTAGAAATGAGAAGATGAGCTAACACACCAAACAGGCTCTACTTTATACACGCTAGCAGATATTTCTTTGCATGCATGGTTAATTAGACTAAGCCTTAGCTGTGGCTTTCATGCAATTAATTGTATATATTATATAATGTCGTAATTTGTAAACAACTTGCAGAGTGGGCAGTTAGTGTATTAAGACTTTTAATGGGGCTTGACTGTTTCATATTTACATGAAGGTTACAAATGTTTTACAAGTGAACTTTGTGTTGACCGAGTGTGGGGTTGGTTTTTGTTGCTTGCACCATCCATGTGATTAGTGAATAGCAGTTAAATCTTTGAAAGTACTTTTGGTAATAATATAATAGAATTTCTATAAGAACATTACTAGCTTTTAGTCATATTATTAGTAATTACTAGCTTATATTATTAGTGCATAATTTAGATTTGTGCATGAGTCTGGGTTTCGAGTCTCAGTGATGGAAGAAATTATGGGTTAAATTTTTAGAAAATTTAAACATTTTTCAAACTCCAACTCATTTGATAAATAAATTTACATTTCACGCTCACATTTATATAGAGAGTGTTTGGATAGTAAGTTAAATACTATAAAATGCGTTTTAGAAGGAAATTAATGTTAAAATTAAGAGTTTTGTGGTTTTTGAAGTGTTTGGATAAAAAAAAAAATTAGATTATTTTTAGTATTTAATGCAAATTTTAAAAGCTGGGGAGGGAAGCTTTATAGTTAATGCTCATTTTTAATAAAACTAAATTATTTCAACAAAACGTTATTTTTTACGATTTTATCCAAACACCTCCATAGTATTCATTTTGTATAATCATAAAGGAATTCATCATTAATTATGGATATGATATAAGTGTAATATTTGCTATATCGATTTTCTTTTTCTTTTTTCTTAAGTCTTAATTATTTAATAATTAAATAAGCCACTTCTTATTATTTAAAAACACGAACAGTTTAATTGGATTTTTTTTTCTTTTAGTGTAATGGTCAAAAATACCATCTTTCTCCCTAAAAAAAGAAAAAAAAAAATCTTTCATTTCTCATTTCAACCTTTCCCAAGAAGCAAAAGCTACCTAAAGCCTTAAGGTAACCATTGAAGAAAATTTATGGTTTAACAATGAAGCTTATTGAGGAAGCAGAAAGTCAAAAGCCCCTTCATTCATATTTATACTAATATATCAGAATATATCCAAAGATATTTGCTATGTGCAAAGTCAATTTAAATTTTACAAATAACACTCAAATATATTTGATAATATGGGAATCAAGAGAGTGTTGAGTAAAATTTTTTTACGCAACTGTTAATTTTTTTTTATTTCAACAGTTATATTATTGACAATTATTAGTTATTAAATAACTGTTAAGTAATCAAATTATAATTATTTATAAAAATTTCAATTTGAATCTAATTAAAAAAAATCATATTATTTTAAGTTAAAAGATTAAATTATTTTTTAAAAATAATATTTAAATAAAAAATAAAAATTAATATTTATATTTAATGATTATAAATATATAAATAATTAATAATTAATAATAATTTTATTAAATATTTAAAATAATTAATTATTAATTAATAATCATCAATTAATAATTATTAGCAACACTAACAATTGATTCAAATATTTAAATAAAATACGACCCAAATCTGAAACCATTAGGTTCCAGGCCAAATTGCCAACTGGCCTGGTGTGGACGAATCCATCCTTCAGATAATTAAACCAATAAAATTAGACACTTGCAATTTCAAGGGCAACAAATTCAAATGCCGACCTTCCCCTCTCCTTCCATATACCATAACTATATTCATATGTACAAATTTGATATGAACTAATTTAAACTAAATCATAAACAATAGTTTCATATAAATAGCAATTTTATTAACTTAATTCATAAACAATAATTTTATATAAATAACAATTTTATTTTATTTTAAATAATTTCA
Source organism: Aleurites moluccanus (assembly GCA_948193065.1). Classification (NCBI taxonomy): domain Eukaryota; kingdom Viridiplantae; phylum Streptophyta; class Magnoliopsida; order Malpighiales; family Euphorbiaceae; genus Aleurites; species Aleurites moluccanus. The sequence goes on along the minus strand of CANXYC011275899.1, from coordinate 21,050 downwards.
AAATATTGATTTTATATTTATAAATCTGTTGCTTAAAATCTCTAAGATCAAATACAAATTGTTATATATAAGCCTTGCAGAGTCTGAATTTATATAATATAATAATAACATATGGTATAAAAAATATATTAATATTTTTTTATTATACAAAATAAATATTTAAATTATATTAATTAAATATCTTTTTATTTATTAATTTGGTTCAATGAAATAAAAATATATTCATGGAGTGGCAAGAATTTTCCAGAAAAATTGCAACAATAATTATAAAATAGATTTAAAGGAAATTTTGGTGGAGAAAAATTTTCATTTAAAAAAAAAGAAGGAAAATTTTTGTGGAGCAAAGATATGGAGCCTTGCTGATAGTGACAACCACAAGTATATTATCCAGTAGTGTTTTATGCCATTGTAAAGTTTTCTCTGTCTCTGTCCTTTGTACATACCTCCATTTTCACTAATCTTTTGAGCTCGATGGCATTGTCTGCACATCCCCACAACCTCTCTGTTCTTTCCACTACCAAAACCATAGGCGTTGGCCATGGAAGAAGGAAATCAAGAAGAGCAGATTCAATGGTTGTTAAAATGTCTGTGGCATATGAAGAAGGTAAACTAGAAATGCCCAAATGGGCCGGACAGACCCCTCTTTCTCGTCTTGTTGGAGCTCTCATTTCCTTTAAGCCACTATCTGCTCTGCTCAAGTTTGGTGCCAGACAAGTTCTTATCAGGTTACTTGTTTCATCTCTTAAAAGTTACTATCTTTTGCAATTTTATTACAATGGGGAGGGTTCTAATTGTTCTGCAAAATTATGATATTTAAAAATTGAAACTTTTAGTATGCGGGTAGTCTTTTTTTTTATGGTGTGTGTAATTTGGGTATTCTTCAGATTTTGGGTGGTGATTGGAATTTGGAATGTTCATGGAACAGTACTGCTGAAAAGAGGAACATTCCATGGCGGGAAATGAGCAGAGAAATTCTAGAATCAGACGTGTACAAGGAGCTAGAGAGCATTCAAAACCGCTCAATCATATATCCTGATTGTGATTCTCTCAACTTATCGAATTACTAATTTAATTTAATGTTTTTCTTGCTTATGTATGGTTTCATGGCCCAAGGCTTCAGTGTTTGCTGTACACCATTTTTTCTTTAATGGACGTTGAAGTATTAGAGAACATGCTATCTTTTCTGAAACTTTTCCAATGCAGAGAAAAGAGTGTTAGTAGAACTTGTTTGCTGAACTCAATTTCTGAATTGCATAGTGGGATTTTTATTTTATTTAAATCTGTTCCATATTTGGCATTGTCCTGCAGCCAAAACTTTGCATCCATAAATGCTAAGGTAATCTTTTTGTTAGTGATGTGTAATGTATGATTACCTGGCTTGTCTTTGAAACTGTATGTGAATTGCTAATTCTGTGTTTATGTTTTATTGGTTATGACTTCTGAGATTTTTTCTTAATTTAGTATTGGTGTTAGTTTAATTGTTTAAATTGTGCTGCATGTTATTACAATTGCATATTTTCTCTGTGTTTGATTTTGAGGGTTTGAAACATTGATTCTTTTAAGGGGTTGTCACTTTTTGCTTTCTCCTATGTACATCTTCTTTGTACTTCAGTCTAATAACCATAACTGAAATGGTGAATTTTCAGATTATCTCAGTCCTTTCCATGCATATGATGAGGGAAATCTATCATGGCTTGTAAGTTTTTTCTCTTGATTTTAAACTTTGCTGAATACTTGTGAACTTTCCGTGACAGTTGCAAATGAGTCACATTTTTCTGTATATATATCATTGGCCATTTATTTGTGCTGAGTGATTTTATTTAGGACTTTTCATGCTTTTCTTGGAAAATTATCTACTACTAAAGCATGTTTTCTTCGTCATACATGCTATTGATGAGAACTTTGATTCTGATTACAGTCTGAATTTTTTTGTTTCAAGCTTGGTATTCGATTTTTTGTTTTGAAATTTGAAATTTCTTGTCCCCAAGTGACAAAAAATTATGTGAACTACACAAATGTTTCTGTTATTTCACTATGATTTAGGATCCTGCTTATATTTACTAACAATATAATTCAATAGATAGTGAAGTTGGAACTCTAAACTCGTTGTTAGTTTATAAATAATAATATCAAGGAAACAATAAGGATAACCCTATTGTAATCACTAATCTAATGCCAGGCTGCAGCAGAAGCAGAACCTGCAACCATGTCAATGGTGAGACGAGCAATACCTGATGCTTCCACGCTAGAAGAAGCAAATCAAGTGATGCGTGGGAATTGGCTTGAGGCAATTGGAAAACATCATCTACAGTACTCTGGAAACTCCATGATAAGTGACATTCTAGACGTTGGATGCTCCGTAGGTGTTAGCACAAGATTTCTTGCTGACAAGTTCCCTTCGGCAAAAGTCACTGTGAGTTCAATTTTCCTATCTTAGTGAGGTCTTTTAACAGTTGGGTAATTATAATTAGCTTAATCAAAATTAAGATGCTCCCACATTACAGATGGCGTAAAAGTGTTTAGTTGTCAATATGACACCTCACATTCTCTGTGTCTCAATACAACTGCTGCAGGGGCTTGATCTATCTCCTTACTTTCTTGCTGTAGCTCAATTCAAGGAAAAGAAAGGAACCCCAAGAAAGAATCCTATTAGGTGGATACATGCTAATGGGGAAGACACAGGCTTGCCCTCCAAATCATATGACCTTGTTTCTTTTGCAGCTGTGGTATGCATGTTCTCTAAAGCAAGAATCTTTGTTGAAGTTTTATAAACTTCCCACCATGTTTTAATGCAGCATGATATCTTCTGTTTCTGAGTCACCAGATTTGGTGTAGAACATCCAGTTCTTTGTTTCAGTATTTTACTCACACATATATCAGACACAGAGAGCTTATCTTATGAAGAAATCAAATTAGGCTTTGTGTTAGGTGAATATTTCTAACATATTGCTTGAGTTATTTAGGGAAAAGAAGTATTTTAGATGTAATCAATAGAAGCCGATCTCTGAATGAAACTCGTTCATTGACCAGATTGACTACATCTTTCTTGCTTGAAATTTTCTCCAAGCAGACAAGAGATGGTATAACTGGCTTTAGAATGAAATAAATTATAAATTTCCCACCGAACTCTTACCAGTTGAATTTAGGAACAGATATTTTGAAATATATCATCGAAGTCTTATTTTTCATTGTGCAAGCTCCTGTGAATATATAATTTGGATATTATACTTTAAAGGATCCTAACTCCAAAATCATATCTTTAAAAGAGAGAAAACGACACAGGTATTGCTTGCAAACTAGATCATGCTTATCAAGAAAATCATTTCAATTATGTAGTTGAAAGCCAGTTTAATAGTTAGAAATTAGGCGCCTTTATTGATGCTCTCTGTTTGAAATGAAATCATAGGACTTCCCAATATTGTTGAACTAAGAGCTTTCAACATCCTGAAATATATGCAGTTTCATGAATGCCCTGAAAGAGCAATAGTTGGTTTAATGAGGGAAGCATTCCGGCTTCTTCGACCTGGAGGCACAATTGCTTTGACAGATCAAGCGGTAAGTTTTCATGACTCTTCAAGTCATATTTTGCATGTTCTGCTACTGCAACACTTGTAACTAATGTGCCTTTTGCTCTTTTATACAGCCGAAATCAAAGATCCTTCAGGTATGGTTCCAATTCTCTAACATTTGCTAGATATATGTATGTAGCGATGATGAAATGGTAATAACACAAGTACCACTGGACTTATGCCTTCTCATGTGTTACAGGAATTGTCTCCAGTTCTATTCACATTATTCAAGAGCACTGAACCATATTTAGATGAATACTATCTGACTGATATAGAAGGAAGATTGAAGGAAACTGGATTTGTGAATGTACAATCTGTTCTTACAGATCCAAGGCACCTGACTATTACTGCAACAGTGCCTAAATAAACATGTAATTCTTCATTTCAGATAAAAGCTGGCATTTGTTCCAAGGGCTGCTGCTTCAGGGTGTACAAATCGGTCATCCTGCAATATTATATGTGCTTCTACTAGCCAATTCATTGATGAAGACATTGAATTTGTTTGTTTCACCTCTGTATTATTTCTACTAGCTAATGTATTTTACATATTGTGAGATAACAACATGGTCCTGGCAATTATAATTTTGAGCCCCAAACTATTTAAACAGTAAAATAGATACTAAAACTAATCTAATATTAATCTAATAATGGTTTATACACTACATAAGTAATCAATGCCTGCCTGATCTTGAATTAATTCAAGACCCAATATTAGATTATTTTTCAGTTCTTATTTTTTATTTAGCAAGATAAAGAAATAAATAATTTTTTTTTAGATATTATATATAATACATATAATCTATATTAAATATTGAAAATCAAACTCTTAGATCATACAATTCAATATAGACAGAAAATAAATTCGAATATATTTCATGCAAAGATGATTCTTAATATCTCACTCTTAGCCATCTGGGGGATCATTGACAAATAAACAGGTTAGCAACCTAAAATACACAGGTTAACAACCTTAGAATTAATTTTAGTGAGGTCCCATAAGTGTTGGATATTCCCCTAAAATTAGATAAAATAAAATGATTCTTCCTTACAAATCAAGCAACACCACCCCCTCACCAAACCTCTCGTGTTGACTCTCATCATGACCGTACAAAGCTAACTACTCTAACAAAAAAAACTAATAATCACAACCGTCAGATTCACAACCAAAGATAACAACTACATCTGACAAAGGAAAGGTAATCTAATCTATCAGTTAGCGTGAATTAGGTTGATTATTGTGAACAAGAAGACTTGGAACTCCATGACCTACATTTGTATGCTCTCTAATACAGTTCTCCCGGACGAGGAAACTGGGAAAGATAGTATCTTTTCGCAATCAATTCCCTATTTCTGAAACTCCATTCTGATTTTTAGCAAAATTTTCTCGGTGAAAAGTCAGCTCCTTTCATATCTCTCCGATCCCATTTGGGTATTCGATGTACCTTTAGATCATGGAGAAAGAAGAGAAGGCGCCAAATGATCAAGAAAAAGAACAAGCTGAAGAGATAGAGCTTATTCTCTTTCAAGTTTCTGAATGCTACGTTTACTTGGTAACACACTCGCACTCTCTCTTCCCTCTATCTCGAATATGATTTTAGTTAATAATTTAATTTGTCTTGGTAAAATGGGTTATTGCAATTGGTGGAAATTTTTTCTTTGAGTTAAATTTTATTTTATTTTTTAATTTGTAGATATAGTGGTAGGTGTAGGAGATCATAATTTAGATTTGAATTCTAGAAGTTAAACCAATTGTGGAAACAAGGAAATTAGCAGTTTGATCATAAGATTTCATTGAAATTTATTGAGAGAAATGCTGTTGTAAAATTTTAGAAATGGTAATTCAGGTGTGTTTCTTTGTATATGTAACTCAGGTTGTTGATTTCTAGTTTCAACAATGAGTTTTTGGAGCTAGAAATTCATATCTCTATAGGATGCTGCCTTGGGAAAACACCTTAAGTAGCCAAAATTTTGGAAAATTGTTGGATTTTCAGAGTATAAACCTCGTTTTTGTGGACGGTAGAATATTGTGGATTAATTATGTGAAAATTATATGTTAATGCAATTTTTTTTATTGGATGCAAAATTAAGCTGTCAAGTGCTTTGATTATATTTCTGTGGGAACATCAAAATTACAGATGTCATAGGTATGCCAATCACGCACCTAAATTTAGACATTTTGGGAAGTGGCCTTGGCCTTAAAATCATGGAAACTTAGGTGAAAAAAAAAATATCATGTTGTTGAAGCTCTGTTATGCTCAAACTTGCAAATCTTATTTTGCTCAGAAACACAAAGTTCATAAACTTTAAATCTTCTGTTGTAAGTAGAAGTATTAAGTTCATTTTTTGATGTTTCTGATAATTGTTGTGTGCATATACTGTTTAATATATGTCTCAAAATTATTTTCATGCTGATAATTTCTATCTGCGTGTTTTTTTTCTGTTGCATCATTATGAAAGTCTTCCTTTTTGGTCGACTTTAAAGCTAGTGATACTTTGCATTTGTTTGTGTAATTCTAGATCTAAGTTGTTTGATATGATTTACTCTTTAAAATTTTTCCCCACTTCAATACACAACTCAAACAGTTAATATGTTTACATTTATGTTTATTTTCTGCTACTATGCAAACTTGTTTGCTTATACAGTGAATCATAAACATTGATGTTCTCTATTAAAGTTAAAGTATGGGTACAATTGGGCAAGTGATTATCATTTACTGACTGGTTGTATCCCATAATTTATGCTTATTTCTATGTGATTTAGATCACATGAAATAAATGCAATTTTCTTGATGTGTTCGAGGAAATAAGAGTTGATAATTTAGTTTTGTTTGTTACCTTTGCAGATACCCCCAAGGAAAAGTGCTGCTTCCTACAGGTTTTTGCTCTTCTCAAATGGGATTCCTGATATAGTGATTGATTGTTCATATTTTCTAAATGATGTCTTTGATGTAATGTTAATTTTATTTTGTTTTGTGCATTGTACAGAAGTTAAATTTGTCGTTCTATATTCAATTCTTTTGATTGATAAGATCTTTTTGTCTCTTGAAAATTTTGTAAATCAACTTTTTAATTCAAGCATCATATTTGTAACTTTAACTGTGGCTTATGGATTAATTAAGAGTTTTGTCATAAAGACTTGTAAGACAAACTGATATTGTAATTATAATTTCCTCCTTACTCCTCACTCCTCACCCCTCAGCTCTCCCAAAGTAAACCTTTTAATTCAAGCATTATGTTGGTAACTTTAACTGAGGCTTATGGATTAGTTAAGATTTTTATTTCATAAAGACTTAAAAGACAAACTTATAATCTAATTTCCTCCTCACTTCTCAACCCCCAAGTTCTTCCCCTTACTTTGGGAACAAGAAAGGTAAATAGAAGAAGAATGAAGATTCCCTAACGACCTGAAGGTTAACATTTCCAGTCACCTTCCATCCACACACAAACACAGACGCGCGCACACACAGACACAAACACAGACACACACATATATTCTGATTTTGCTATCAAATACATTATTTTAATCCAAGGTTATCTAGTAGCTACTTTTTGAAATTAGATTTCGTGCTGATGTTGCATAATATCTTATTTGATTGTGCTCAAATATATTGATATTCATGACTTAAATTTGTTATCAATATTTATATCGAATGTTTATCTCAGGGCTGATGAATGGAATGTCAACAAATGGGCATGGGAGGGGACACTGAAAGTCATTAGCAAAGGCGAAGAGTGCATTATCAGACTTGAAGATAAAGCCACAGGTTAGATTAACTTTGAATTGCTTTAAGGTAGAAAATGTCATGAAATGTTTTTGTTTCATGCACTTTCCTGTCCCATTTATATATATAGGTGAATTGTATGCGAGGGCATTTTTGAGAGATGGGGAACCACATCCAGTAGAACCTGTAATTGACAGCAGCAGGTCAATTCCGTTTCTCATTGACAATGAGGTTCATTTTTGTTGCACTGTTAATGTTATTGATTATGTGTGACACATGTGAAATAAGCATAAAGTTGATTCGTTCAGTTTAATTTATGTCTAAAGTCTGCAGTTGTGTGTTAGCTTCTAATTGTCATGCTGGTGACATGGTCTCTGGATGTCTAAATGAAAATTCTTCTTTTGCAGATATTTTGTTCTGCGAATAGAGGAAAACATTGGTGAGCTACCATGCCTCTTGATTTGAGTATTATATTCCAACCCAAAATTCTGTTTCTATAGTCTGGTTTTAATATCTGTCATCTGTAACTGTCTAGGATTCTTTTATACTACATAAACAGATCATAAGCTGCATTCCTTTCTCCCTAGCTCCTTTTCCCCTTTCCTTTATATTTTCTTCTTTTCTATAGAACTTACTCTTATAACTGTTATTAAGTGATAGCTTTGATTATAACTATTGACACCTCTATTTGTAGTCTGTACTTTCTTTCTTATTGTTGTCAGGGCCATAGTTATAGTCATTGTTGTCATTGCCGCAACCCAAACCATAGCTGTTATCATTATTGTTTTATTGTAGGCCCAAACTATTTTCCTTTTGTGCTCAACTAAATCGTAAAATATTTGCATTTAGTTCTCTGATTTTATTAATGTAATGACTTAGAGATTCTTAGGACTTGGAATTTTAAATACACTAAACAGACAATTTACATGCTATTTGTGAATTTTGGACTGAAATTTTCTTCATGTTTTCCTTGTAGAAAATAATTAACAGTACAAAATTCATGCTAGTTCTCACAGATCTGAATCTAAATTGGTTAGATACTACTATGGTTAAAATCTCTAAACATTTTTCCATTAATTCTCTAAATCTAAATCATGTGCTAGCTGCTTTGTGTTTCAATTCCTACTCTTTGTCGAATTATGTTTTGTTTTATGTTTTCTATTCTTTTTCTTGGAATTGCCCTTATAGAAATAGTTATCTTCATATGATGCTTTTTTTACCTTCTTGCTTCTCTCTCTTCTTATTGTATATTTTCAAATCTGGTATTCATTAGTTTGGAAATCATGCAGATGGTCGTCTTCGGCATGCATTTATTGGCATAGGATTCCGAGAAAGAACAGAAGCCTATGACTTTCAGGCTGCCCTGCATGATCATGTCAAGTATGTTCTAACATACATAGAAGTGCAATATTTACCCATTCATAATATTGTTTTACATTCTGCAAATTTTTAGCAGTTTGTACGGCTTATATTTTCTTTACACACTGGCAATAAATCCCCTCGCAGATATCTGAACAAGAAGAAAACTGCAGAGGAGATGGAACAACATTTTCAGAAAAATTCCTCGGTCGATTACAGTTTGAAGAAAGGGGAGACCCTTGTGCTTCAAATAAAAAATGTAAGCTCATTTGCATCTCCTTTTCAATTTTAAAGAGACACCCTAATAAGTGAACTAAATTTACCCTTTGCTGGTGTCAGCAGAAAGGTGGCCGTGGTGTGAAGTCCAACATTTTTGAGCAGGGTCTAGATAATCTCTCTTTAGAGGAGAAGGGTGACCGAAAAGAGCCCATCCTTGGCATCAAACCACCCCCACCACCTCCGGGACCACTTTCACCTGCTACTTCTGGACTGAATTCTCCATCAAACTTGCCACCAAAAATTTCTCTTGATGGAACTTCTAAAGCCGATTCTCCAAAGACGACAAAGGAAGATGCGAAACAGCAAAACTCTCCTGTGAATGAGGGCCCACAAGATATCCCGGATGATGATTTTGGTGATTTTCAAGCAGCTGGTTGACACAGATTATCGACATGTTTACGGTGAAATGCTTGATGATCATGGTTATGTAAAATATGTGGTACCTATTACATACTTTGGAGTTACATTGGATAAATGATATGTGCTGCTAAGAGTGGTTTGCATTTTTTTTTTATTTTTCACTCCTCCGGCAAGTCAGTCCGATTAGTTATAGAGGATTAATGTACAATCAAAGTTTCAATGAAGATAAATGCTTTAGTAATAATGCGGATTGTTCTGCCAAAGCTATTCTGATGTCTCTTAATTATTTGATCAAGATGTTGTATGGTCAGTACTCAATATCAATGAAGCTGTGGGTCCTGAATTGACTCTAATTTGTTGCCTTTTAAAAAGGTCAAACAAGACATTATCATATGGAGGATTTAAGTTTTGCATTCCATAGAAATATTGGTGGAAAAAAATTTTTTAGTTGAATTTTTTGGTTTTCAACTCTTGACATCATTTTAGGTAATAATAAGTCTTTTTTACACACTCTATGAAAAATGGTATTTGTCTTTATATTTTTTTATCAATTTTATTTTCATAATTTTTTTATAAATCCCTTATCCGAAAGTATATTATAATTTTACATATTTTTATATGAAATACATGTATTAATATTATAATTTAACAGAAAATGTATATATTACCTCACAATAGATATTAAAAAGATAAAAAAAAATAAAAAAACTCAAATTTCTTGAATCATGTTCATACATAGTTTAGTTGCATTCAACACATACAAGAAACAATATCAATTTATCCTTTTCTTCTACGGGATTATTGAAAGCAACTTATTCTGTTCAAGTATATGAAACTAATTATTATCGTTATACCTAATCACAAAAAGAAGACTCGTTGGAGAAAAATTCATCACATAAAAAAAATATCTTTCTTTCTTGCAAGCAAAACTAGCAATAGCTTTTACTTTGATGCTTACTTCAAGATTTCTAATATTCTTCTCTTGCTAACTTCCATTCTCTAAACCATGCAACCCCACTGCAAAACCCTATATATATATATATAAAGAAATGTATATGGAATTTGAATTTGGATGCTTATTTTATTATTTTTTCCCCTTGAGAAAAAAAAAATGATTCAATTCTTATTTTTAGATTTGTCAACCAATTTTTTATTGGGCTTGATGTGAGATTTTAAAGGCCCAAAACTGGACCCAACTCCCAAGTAACTCCTTGCTTGTGCATATATCATACATATCATATCATAGTATACACCACAAACCAGCACAACATAAGCTAATGGGACCCACACATCCACCGAGAATGTTAGAAATTTATATGGGACCCACTATGTTGTTTTTTCTTTTTAAAACTGAAAGCCGCTTCATGTCTCTGTTTATTTATTTTTCAATGTGTAAATAATAAATAAATAAAAACCTGGTATTTTTGGAAAAAAAAAAAAAGCTGAATTGCTTTGGGAGATTTATTTAAAGATAATAATATATTTGATAATCTGACTCATCAAAGGGGCTTTGGGCTTCTGGGTTTTCCTTGGCTGACACAGTACGTATGTTCCTTAGCTTCAATTTTCTAAAATCTCTCTCTCTCTTTTTTTTTTTTTCCTCTGATCATGTACTCTTTTCCTTGTTATAATATGTATATAATTATTTATGTATATATTTATATGTAGTTTTAAATCAGCATACTATGTTAGCTTTCTGTTTGATCAAGTTCTGCTAGGATTTTTGAGGCTGCTTTTTGGGTATTGCAGTTCTCATTTTGATGATCATACCCAAAAAAAGAAAATTGAATTGGCATAATTTTATCCTTTTTTTTATGGGCTGTGATATTTTGATCCAAGAACTAAAAAAGTTTCTTAATTTATATGTTTCTGAGCTGCCTTTTTCTTTTCGGGGAAGGGGGTGAAATTCTAGAATTGAGAGTAAATTATGTTATTTTGATTGTGCTAATGATTTGCTTTGAGGGTTTTAATTGGTTCCCAGATTTTTAGAGTATTTGTTGTAGTTTTAATTGTATAGCTTTAAGGATTATGCTTGTTTATTTAATCGACTGAAATGACTTGATACAATTTGTTGTATGGACTTTTGTGTTGGTCTAATTGATTAAAGATTTAAACTTTTGATTCTGAACTGATAAAAAATAGTCCATGTTTGCATCTGTTGCTTATTTTATGTTTCTGTAGTTCATTTTTCTCTTTTGATAAAAACTAATACAGTTTAGCGTGCTGAAAATTGGAATGGTGCTATCTCATGTGTTTAGAAATGGTACCATTTCATCAGAGGTTAAGCGCCTTTTTACATTACACTGGAATTCTCTGCCAGTGTGGAAAACCCCGAAAATTTCCTTTTGTCTTTTGCAGACTGCCCTGCACATGTTGTTTTGATCTTTATACCCAGATTTCTGCTTCTTCTTGGCATCCAGGAGCATTCTGGTCTGCTAAGAGCATCTCCACCTAATCATTTGATCTGTTTTGAATAATTATAGTAAATTGTTATTGTTATAATTTCTGTTTTCAGCGAGAAAATCTATCTTTTTTTTCCTTGGATTCGTGTACAAGATATTAAAGGCATGTGCATTAGCAATCTTTGGAAAAATATTGCAAGTTTGACATATTGATGCTTGGACTGAAATTTGGTTTGTTCTTCTAATTTATGCATCCTGAAAAGTTTTGTGCAGTATGTTGAAAGAAATCTGGATCTTTTGTTTTGACTTTTGAAATAGAAATACATGCATATAGAAAGTACAACAGCTATAGAGCAAAGTGTTGCTCTGCTGGATGTCCTTGGCGAATTAGAAATTTATGAAAATGATGGCCAAAGCTGATGATGTGAAAGAAAATAGAACCTTTCCCCAATGTTATTTATTGCATGATCCAAAAGAAGTTTTTCAGCTGCATTTTCTAGATAGGATCTTTCTGTTCTATGCATCACTTTGTGTGTCCTTGCTATGGAAATATGGTCTTATGAAGGGCTTTCTAGATATATTTATTTTCTACTTTTGCTGAATTCAGATTGAATTTCTGTAGGTAAGACCCTATTATTGAAACACGGAGTGAAGAAGTCCAACATCTGTTTGTCTGAGTTTGACTTATGGACGCTAAGGATCTGAAGGGTATATCATGGGTTGGTAATATTTATCAGAAGTTTGAAGCTATGTGCTTAGAAGTTGAAGAAATTATGTACCAGGTATGTTCTTTTAAGTAATATGACCTTAAGCTGTTCCAAATTCTAAATCTCTAACTGGGGCTTCTAAGGGCTTTACCCTTTAAACTCCCATGTTGGAAACTAGATACTATGGCCAGAAATATCAGTGTCATTTCCTTCTAAAACTACTGCAGTTTCTTCTATAAATGGTGTGCTTTCCTTGTGAGGTTGTCTATTGTAATTTAGTGACCATTTTGTTGCTCTTTTAATGGAATGATCATCTGCATTTGAACCCATCTCTTCATTCACATGAATCTGTTCATTGTGCAAACCATCATTGCCATGTCACCATCCAATTGAATTGGTTTGTTTGACTGGTTCTATGACTAGGGGTAGACTCTTTGAAGCTAGTAGTTTCATTTGTTGACTTCTATTTTTTTCATTTGGACAGGACACAGTTAAATATGTTGAAAATCAGGTGCAGACAGTCGGTTCTAGTGTGAAAAAGTTCTATTCAGATGTCATGCAAGATTTGCTCACTCCATCTTCAGTGGATACTGCTAAAGGTGCAGACTCTGACTTGCCTCTGGAGCGTTATGCTGATGTTGGGTTCTATATGAAACCAAAAGTAGTTATGGAGGGAAAGCATGTAAAGGCTGATGATATAGAGAAGCTGACTGAGGATCCAAAAAAGACTTTTAGTGCCAATGCAGAACATCCACCTTCTTTCCATGCACTTGGTCATGTAGATAATCTGTTCCCACTATCTCATGGGGATTCTGCTGGAGGTGCCTCAAGACGATATGGTAAACGATTTCTGTCTAACAAATCAAACATGGGCACCAAGAAAATCTCTGAAAGGGAGATAGGGGATTCTGCTGGAGGAGCCTCAAAACAATATGGCGAACCATGTCTGTCTAAAAAATCAAATCTGGGTACCAATAAAAACTCAGAAAGGGAGAATATGTCCCCAAATGAGAAATCAGGAATCATTGCTCCTTTGGAAAAAGAATTTCCTAGAGCATCTTCATTATTTAAACCTTCAAATGAAAATGACAAGGCATCATTGGATCAGAGAGCTATAATTACTACTTCAGGTTCTGTTGAAGTGACAGAGCATGGTATCATAGAAGAAAGTAAAAATGCGATTGAAAATGCAACTGAACAAATGCCTGATATTCAAGCAGATTGCTCATCATCTGATATGGTGAAGTTAATTGAATATGGCATGAATAAAGAAATGGATATGAGACCTTCCTCCTGTGGCAGCTCATTAGCAGAAGAAAATGGTGACTATTTTCTGGTTTCTATTGTTTTTATCTATTGATTTTCATCATGTGTTGGATGTTCTAAGTTAACTTCTGATTTTGCAGCTACAGATGTTTTTACTGATGATGAGGTGATTTCTCTGGTGGAATCCTGTGCAAATGAGGAAGTACAGAGAAGCAGAATTTCTTGTGAGGAGCATTTTGTGTCTAATTCAGGTATCTGTATATTCTGCTCAGGTGCATCTTAGAATCATCTTTATTGTCAATCATATTAGGAAAAGATACATATTCATATATACATTGATCATTTTGATTTTGCAGAGCTCGTATTCTGTCAACTTGTCAATCTTTGCTCATTTTAGACTGCAAAAATAGTCTATGACAAGGGAACATTTTAAGAACTAGTTTTGCGGGAATTTTTTTTTTCCCTTTATTTTCTATCTTTGCATACATATATGCTTTTGCATGTTACTTTGCATCTTTCAACTAGAGTATATTGCAATCAATATTTTCTGGAAAAACAACTTTATTGACCTTTTATATGGGTTATGAGCTTTCTCATCCAATACAAAGGATCATTTTGGCTTCAATCTGTAACCTGAAGCAAGAGCTTTTTTGGTGTGCACATGTAATCCATGTGTGTGTCTATCTTCTTTCTGATTTGGTTTAGTTTGACTGCCTAGTGAACTGTTTGCACAGTCTACTGGGCCTCATGCGAGAAGGGGTGTTAAAACTTAGAGGATCCCTTCAGTGAGTTTCTTATATGGGTTGTGGATCTCTTCATCCTATTTGCTTAAGCTTTTGGATTGGATATTCAGCTAATTTCTTATTGTGCTTCATAGTTTATAAGATTTATGTTACTATGGAACAACTGTTTAGCATAGCTATTAGTGCTATTTTTTATTTATTTTTTGTTGGTGCTTGTTTACTACAATTTGGTTCTTCAGTTTGACGTTTATCTATTTAGATAAGTGGAGTTCTGCACCAGTATGAATATGCTTCTTCTTGCATTCACAACTGTTGTTTTCTAGGTTTCTTGAAGTTCTGAAATTATGGAAAGTGTATCTAATACATATTCTGAATATCAAATAGGTTTTGCAGACAGGCTGTATCCTGAAAGGCTATTCTGAATCTTTTGTCAATCACAAATAAAATTTCTTTATAAGTTTTCTCTATGTTTTGGCATAAGGATCTCTCACCTTCTAGCCAATGATGGAGTTCGAAAGTTCTTTTAGATCTCTCTTATTGCTTGGCATTTTACAATGTATAAAATCCTCTTTCGTAAATGATGCTTCAGTTTTTATTTGTTCCTTTGATATTTTGAAACTTAAAATCTGTGATTTTATTCTAGTTACATGTTTTAAAGAGACAAAGCTTTGGTTTTGTTCCTTGATATAACCTCATAAGTTAAGCCAAAAATATTTGGTATTTGACATCGTGTGTGCAGTGTTGCTTCTTCTTTTTCTTCTCCCTCCACCTGTTCCCCTTTTTTCTGGCGGTGAACTAGTTGATATTTGATATGAGAATAAATGTTGCTACTGGGTGAACCGTGCTACTTGATTTACATGTAGTTACTAATTTGACATTTGGCGCTGAAGTTCCTATTAGATTTGTGGGTGGGCAATCTTGCTAGGAAGCAAGGGAATCTAGTGCCGAAGAGTTAGTATAAGTGTTTCAGCTTAGGATGGTGAGTGTCAAATACGTGGTGAATTTTGCTTGAGATCAGTTTAGAGAACAAATTTTATTTGAATTGTTTAAGTTTTTATAAATTCAACAAATTCTTTGGAGAGAAAAAGCTCTAAGAGCAAAAGAGTATAAAAAGAAAAGAAAAAGAGAATCTACTGATTGAAATTTGGGAAGGAGAACACCAGCATTTTTCCCCCCATCGAATTCCTTGTTCATGGAAAAGAACTTAGTGCTAAAATTATTACTTGACTTGTGCTTATGCAACCAACTTACCTTCTAGGATCTGAAATTAGGGTTACAATCGAGCCAAGCTTTAGTTTGCTCAGGTTTAACTCGAGTTTCAAATCAAGTTTGAAAATTATGTTCAAGTTCGGCTTGTTTAATTATTAAACAAGTTCGAGCTTGATTTATCAAAAGCTTGTTTAAAAATTATAATCGATCTCAATTTGTTAATAAATTATAATTGAGTTAAGCTCAAGTTTGAGCTTGATTTGTTTATGACTAATTAGAATACTCAACTTTCTAAGCATTCATTTCTAATAAAATAACAATAACAAAAAATACTAAAAACTAATATAAAAGCAAAAATATCCAATTAGTAATAAAAAAAAAATTCAATCATAAAATTGAGCATTACATGTATCACAAAAATGTTAATTAATAAAAAAGATATTTTTAAAAATTAGAATATTAAATTATATAATAATAAAAAGATCTTAATTTAAAACTCTATTAGTATTATAGAAATATAACTATAATTATATAATACTTATTTAAGAATTACTTATATTTCTAAAGATATAATGTAGTATTGATTTTAGAAAAAAGAACAACTGTATAGTATTATCAAATTATTTATCTATGTATTTTATATATTTATACTATTTGACTAGTCTGAGAATTAAAATATAGATGATTTATAAATTACGTAAATTTACATTATATTTTATTGTTAAGAAAAAATAAAAATGATTTTTCTAATAAAGAGTAATTTTTATAAAAATTGAAAATGCAATGAAATATATAATTTGTTTCTCTTTTAGAAGTATTTAAAATGTATATATAAGAAAATTAAGAGTTTGTGTATTTTAGTCAAATTGAATTATCAGAAAATTTATAGGAGTTCTAAAATATATCTTTTGGATTTCCATAATAATCGAGGTGTTCGCGAGCATGTTCACTAGCTTATGATCGAGCTGTTCACTAGCTTATGATCGAGCTGTTTGCGAGCTTACAATCGAGCTGTTCGCGAACTTAATCGAGTCGAGCTTTTTGCTCGAGCTCAGCTCATTTACGAGTCTTGAATTAAGATTCAAGCTTGACTTGTTTATAAAATGAACCGAATGCAAATGAATTTTTATCAACCCAATACTGAGCCGCTCATGAACGACTTTGGTCATTTGCACCGTTAATGAGTTCAACTAGCCTACCTGTTAACTGTTCATAAACCACTTGTAAGCAAAATGCTGTAAGCTGCCAGTTAGTATGGAACTGGCTTCGTTTACAGTGAAGTTACCTCTTAGAGAGGTACTTTTCTCTAAATAACTTCATGTAAACCTAGGAAATGTTTACTAAAAACGTCCAATATTTAGCTCCTAGCTGTCCTAAAGCATCCTATTATGCTAAACTTGAATTTTATGGATGAAACCTCGAAAGCAGGCTGCTGGGAACCTCAAACATCAATACTAAACAAGACACCTTCTGGATTATGTTTACTATGCAAATGGTTCAAATTAACTCAGAACTTGTGGCATGCATCTCATATAAGTCGGTAACTCAAAGCCCTTCGGGCATTTGTAGTCCTTGGCACAAAGACTAATACGATTGCTTGATTCAATCTAAACCAATGTGGTCTGATTTGGTCCAAGCCATTGCTGCCCCTACTTCTGGCAATGGCTGGAAACATACTTCTATTCTTTTTGGTTGTTTCCGTTTATTTCTCGTTGAAGATGGTACTTCCATGTGGATGTCCTAGTTAAGCTACAAATTTCTTTTTAATATTTAGTAGTTAGTCGTACAGTTTTCTCAATGTTTCTTTCTTCATCATATTAAATACCACCTCTGAGAAGTAGAGAAAAAAGAATTCAAGGAAATATTCAAGCTGTTCTTGTCATTCATTACAGCATTTTTTAGATCTTGATATTCATCATACACAATGCATATGGAACTCACAATTCTAAGATGTCAGTATTATGAACATACATTTCTTGGGTTTGCCTATTAACTTGAGAAGTTTTCATATTTGATATCATTATCAAACTCTCTGTTGGGGCTCAATTTTCTATTTTTTTTTAATGTATGTTGGGCACGTATAATCCACTGATTTCCATTTTGCTGTTATTTATTTTATGTACCTACTGATGTTCGCCTAAATTTTCAGGATGGTCAGATGACCGGATTACAAATGTGAACGAGGTTGATACTTCTATTGAACATCAGTTGGAAATCATTGAAGAAGTTGACAAAACAAAGCTTGAGGAATCCTGTATCATTGTGAATGGAGATGAATTTCATTTTGTTCCTCACAGTGAAGGAAAAAGCAAGTCATACAAGGTACTCTCTCGCACTCGCTCCATTTACTTAATCATCAAATGCAATAATTGACTTTTTTATCATTCTTTTCTAGAAGAAGATTAGGTATGTTTTCTCCCCAAGGAGGAGGTCTATAAGGAAGCATGAGTATGAGCAGCTAGCAGTATGGCCTGGCAGTGATTCAAATCCCAATCAGGAAGACCATGCCAAGAATTCAATGCGAAGTCTTACCATAAAGGATGCGAAGAGATTCCCAACTCCAGATTTCTGTGAATCTGAGTGGGAGCTTCTTTAGATATCGTCGAAACAAATTTGTACATGGATTAACTTTCAATTGCTATTGCAGCCTTCCTTTGCTGGATGAGGGTGATTAAGATTCTGCATCTGATGTTAATAATGGAAACTAGGAAGTTGGCAAAATGGCAATGGGAGAAAAAGATACATAATCATCTGTAGTGGTGAAAATTATGAATCAATAATCTACTTTTTATCTTATTTCGCTTGGTATACAGAAATATAAATTCTATTCACATCAGAAAATTATGATGCAGCTTTCTCATGTGTGCTCTGTGTTGCATGTCTTGAGGATCAATTCCTCTTTTACCTCCTTAATTACTAGTAAAATCTAGGTTTAAGCAGTTGAACTGTGGCAGAGTTCTTAGCCTGTTGTTGACAACGATTAAAACGACCTTTAAGTAGTAATGTCTTTTTAGCTGTCTAATAACATGGCTGCATACAAGAGCTTGTTCCATGTATCTGGCAATCCAGGCACACGCACCAGTGGCTGCAGTCGGAATGAGACCCTGGTTTTTGCCGCCGTTCAACTGTCAAAGCATACATAGCCGGATGCGCATTTCTTTGATACACTGATAGCTTTGTGATGTTCAGGTATCTCACTGGTGTCTTCATCCCTCCAATTGTTCTTTCTACAATATCTTTTAATGACTTTGAAAACGCATGCACATAGGATTCCTCCATGAGTTGTGTGCTGTTGTCACACGAAGCCTCCCCTTTGTATTCTGGTGATATTCTCCGGAAGAAGACTCTTGTTTTCGTCTTATCAACGTTGCTATAAAGCCAATTTGCCCATGTCCTCAATGTCATTTCAAATGCAGATTCAATCTTCCGTTTCCTCCACCACTTTCCCATTATATTGAAATAAATCCCACCTGCAAAATAGGCAAGTAGACATTATTGCCAGTTCCAAAATTTGATTTTAGTACGATTCAAATAAGTGGCCTGTGTTGAATATTATAACATCAACTCCTTGCCACTTTTGAGCTGTTGATGAGAGCTTGTCAAGCCTTAGAATACTGCTTTCATTTGCTTGCTTCTCTGTCTGTTCTACTAAAAATGGGCTCCAGTAGAACTCAACAGAGCAATTAGGTATATATTAGGTAAATGACTTTATAATATTGATGACCTTTTTAAGGCTTTAACCATCAATTTCGAAACTCTTAAATCCTTGTCGAATAACTAGCTAGCTTGTGATAAACTAACTATTACTTGTCAATTATCACTTGCTAATCGAACACTCACAATATCATTTGAATTTTTATGTTTTTGGATGGAATTAAACAACATATATATATATATAGTAAATCAGAAATTTATAAAAAAGGAAGGAAATATTATTACTATTTAAATTCATGATCTTTTGCATAGATAATAAAAAAAAATAAACGCGTCTTTCAATTTAATGATATTAATATTAAAGTCGTGTCTAAAGATGATTATAAGGTCTCAAATTTATATCTAACGTTTATCACCAATAATAATATTTATTTTATTCCTGATTATATTATAAATAATTCAACTTCCTATTTTAATTTGTATCGAAAATTATGTATATTCTAACAATATTTCTTAGATCATCCCCAATAACACTCCTTATTTTACTCTCTATTATATTATAAATAATTCAGCTCTTTATTTTAATTTATTTTAAAAATTATACATATTTCAACAGTACTCTCTATTTCATTATTTAATTAATAAAATTAATATTTTATTTTTTATAATAAGAGAGAGAGACAAAAAATAAAGAAAAATAATTAAAATAGAAAAAGAGAAATAATAAAAAAAAGATTTAGGGAGCTACTCTCTCCTCACATTTAAAGAGAAAAACAGGATACAGAGAAGCTATTAAATTTCATTTTTCTCCCTCTCTTCTCTATTTTAGCTAAGAGCTTAAATAAAGAGCTCCATTAGACATGCCCTTAATTTTACTTTCTATTTTATTATTTAATTAATAAAATTATAAATTTTTTATTATATAAAAAAAAATTCAAGAGAGAGAAATGATTAAAAAAATAAAAAGAGAGATAGGAAATTAATCATCTCTCCTCGTATTTAAGGAGAGAGACAATGACTCTCTAAAATATTTTAAAAAGTGAGTAAAATAAAAATTGTGGTGAATAAGATTTCTTTAAATTTTACACTATATTTTAATTAAAGAGCCAAAATAAAGAGCTCTTTAGACATACATATGTTGGAACCAAATTGACAATATATATATATATATATATTAGACTAGCTGCTAGTCATTATATATATATAAATGGTATGGGTATGCTTAACCTAGTTTCCCACATTTGGTGGGCAGTAAATATAACATAATTTTTCTGTTTAAAAATAATAAAAATATATATATATTCAATACTTAAAATAAAAATTTTGTTATTTTTAAGTTTAAATTATTTAATAACATTTATCTATATACTAATTTTAAAACTTTAGTTAAATTAATAATTTAGTATTTTATAAGATTTATAATTCAGTTTTTAAACTTAAAACTCAACTCAACTCAATTCAACCTTAATTCTAAAAATAATTGGAGTTTAGTTTTTTTAAACTTAAAATAATTAATTAATTTATATTTATGTTTATATTTATATTTTAAAAAAAAAAAAAAAAAAAAAGCCAATGAAAAGCTAAAGCAACCCAGTCGAGAATGAGCAACATAATAGGATCAAATGGATCCTATTCTTTTGTAAATAGATTCAAATTCTATAATTCATTTTTAATTTACAAAAAATACTTAACCATAAATAATACCAAATTAAACGGAATTTAATTAGAAAACCAAAATCTAATCGGATTTTCAGGGTACTCCAAAATCTATAAAAACCAA
>CANXYC011275865.1:0-19746 GCA_948193065.1 Aleurites moluccanus | reverse complement strand
CATCAAAAATTCAATCTAAACTCAAAATAATAACAAGAATCATCATCCAAACATAATTAAACTAAAATATTTCCAAAGTAAACAACTTACCCCAAAATCTTCAAACTTTTCCTTTAGCTATTTGGTTGCCTAAAAGAGCTTTTTCAAGGATTCTAATGCCAAATTAGTGTTTAGGATGGAGAAATTGATGAATTTCCATCAAAAACCAAAAGAAAAACATAAGAAATGGATGAGATGGATGGTGGCCGAACCCTAATGAGAGGTTACAGAATTTTGCTGCAGAAAATGGCTGAAGAAGAAGATGCATTTCTGAAATTTGGGTATTTATATATATGATAGGATTAGGTAAATCAAAGTATTGGTGCATTGGCTTTAAAACTAACATCTAACCATCAATTTAGCTTACTTTAATCCCATTGGCCAACAAAAATCAAAGTCAACCAAGCTTACATCAGATCATCCACACCAAATTGAAATACTTAGGGCAAAAATCCAATAAGATAAGCTCACGATAGCTAAAATGCTCCCGAACGATCCAACCGTCCGATTTTTCATCATTTAATCCAACGACTAGATTTAATCAAGCCTAAACTATTATAATAGAATCATACACACCTTATAATCCCATATTCATAGTAGAATTACAATAAGGTCCTTAATATACTCTGAAACCCCTCAAACGCCTCCGTTGAGCCGATTTTCCGAAATTGTCTCCAACCGGGTACATTTTTCCATACAATTCCCAAATAAATAATTTAAGACTATTTACATTCACTTTTATTCTTTCCTTTACTCAAATATACTGATAAATTTATAAAACCTCGAAAAAATTATAAAATTACAATTTAGTCCTCCAATTACCAAAAATTCCAAACTTACCCGATTAAGTCCTAACTGACTTCAAACCAACTCTAGGCCTAAAAATAGGTCTTATAACATGCATATATATATATATATATATATATTCCATGCATTCACATATAATATTAACACATCATAAAGAAAGGAAAATAATTTTCCTATGGTTCCCTATCAGGGTTTAGGCTAAGGTGTTACAGTCAATAAGCTTATTTTAATTTATACTTATTTACAAAAATAGTTCCGAAGTCATTCTGTAACCCCGACCGACCAATTTTCACTATTCATCTTAAACTTCCATTTATTTACAATTATGCCATTATTTATTTTTTCAGTGTTCCTAAATGATTTTCAGTTCTTTCTTTTTACAAAAATTAAACATAAATTATGATGATCTTTTACCCCCAGATCAACTATAAAAATTCTTTCGTTGACCAGATTGCTAATTTCTCTGCAATGTTCCCGACACTGTTGCTTTCCGGAAAAATTTTAAATTCGCTTTCTAACTATGTCTCTAAAATTATTTCCCATCATTTCAAGACTAATGGACCACATACTGAGAATTAATTCATGCATGATAGTTATAACTTTCTAGGATATTACACATTATCCGCTCCGTTGCTATCTCTGTAATTGATATTATTAACTTTTATTACATACATCTTATTATTTTATATTAAATTTGCATTAATATAGCAAAATTTATTTTCATATTAATTTAATTATTTTCGGTTCAATTTTGATTTGACCTTAATTAAATTTTTGATCCATAATTTTTTGTCTTTATCGATTATTTAACCCAGTAGGATCTGAACATATTATTATTTAATAAAAATATTATAATAATAAGTATATATATAATATTAAATTTATATTTGAAAAACTTATTCTTCGGTGAATATTTTTTTTAAAAGTAATTTAATAAACTTTAAATATTTTAATTTTAAAAGTGAATTGATGAAATATCTAATATTTCAATTTTTTATGCCAAAAGTTGTTAACTATTAACATAAAAAAAAAATACAAGAATTAAACTTGAGTAAAAGTATGCTAATTAAGAAAGAAGAAATATAAAATGTCAATCTATATATTATATTATTAGTGCCTCTTTCTATATCAGCTACAATTAATATTAGTAGAGGAAATATTACATTTGAAGAATTAAAAAAATAATAATTAAAATATAGAGATTAATATTAAATTCTTCATTTTTTCTTTCCCCTTGATTAAAAGTTTCCTCATCTACTGATCTTAGTTGCTCTAAGTTTCCTTTAAGATCCTCAAATGCCTTAGACTGTGTAGTGTTGCTGAATGGTGTCAATGTCAAGTCCCTTTTGTTTAACCACTGACTCAACATGCCCTTTTAATGTGTGTAACTCCCTTAGCCTGCAAAAATAATTTGGTTTAGACTCCACATCAAACTTAAATTTAGCTCCTTCAATTCAGTAAAATCAATCCTAAAATTAGTCTAAAAGTTTCAAAACTCTTGATTCAATGATTTCAAATTTATATCAATTTCAATTCCTGTAATTTAACTAGGTCTATTCAAACTTCGAAAAAAAATTACCTTGCTACTTCGGCACGTCTCTTAGCTTGCTCTGCAAGCTCTGTCATTTCAGTGTGGTTGGCCTTGTCATGATGAGTCGCACCATCCGGCAAGCGGAGACCATGAAGTGTACGTTGCGCTGTAGCCCATTGTGCCTCTCTTTCACCCTTTCCGTAATCCTTCTTGGTAGTAAAAGCAGTCTAAATTGATGATTAATTACAAAGAAAAGTCAATGAGCTTACAAAGAGAGAAAAAAAAAATTTATGGAAATATTTAATGTTATTTAGAAATTAACCTTGTTTTGTAGTAAATTATCCCAAGCTCTCCCACTCAATGCATAACGAATGATGAACTTGAGGATATCAAGAGGGATATAGGTGATAATACTGTAAAGCCAGATTACTCCAGCCCATCCCCAACCAATTCCTTCAATTTTCGCAAAATCCCAAGTTGCATACACAGCAATAAGAGTAGCCACCTATATTTATTCAACAACTCATATGATTAGAGCATATAATATCAACTAATAAAATGAAATCTCACCATACATGAGATTATTTTTATGTGATGTTCAATATTTTGTATGGTAAGATCATCCCCAAATGAAAGAGATTACCTGGCCTTGGCAAGAATTACTCGAAAAACTACATACCATTTGTGCTGCAATGAATGCACCAAAAAGCAAGAATCCAGGGCATTCCATGAAGGACCAGCCCCTTGACCGTGTAACAAAGATGAGCGCTTGACTAATAATGCTCACTTGAAGGTAAAGTGCTGCTGTAAGTTCAGCATGTAGACCTTTAATTGTCCTCACTCCAAATTTTTCCTGCAAAAAATATATTTATATTTTAATATTTATTATCCTAAAATAGCATACGGAAAGCTATGTAATTAGGATAAATAAAAAATATTTTCCGTATTTTAAGACATATACCTTTCTTAAGAAATTTTTGAAATTTAATTATCATAAAATCTTGTCAGGAATTGAAATTGAAAATGTCAAGGAAGTAAATGAGTGCTTAAGAATTGTTTATATTTCTAATAACAATCATATATTTAAAGTACTTCAGTAGTTACTCTGAAGAAGTGAGTGTCATGAGCAAGCCAGAAGAAGATGACAGTCATGATTGCTAAGTAGGTTCCAAGGACAATGCCTGTAGCAAAGATTTCTTGAAGCTTCCATGAGTCAGGCACAGGAGATGGCTTGACTCTGTCCTTAGAAATAGTCATAATAGTTCCATCATTAAGAACTGCAATGATTAAAACCATAAATGGTGAAAAATCAAACTTCCAAATAAGCGCAATAAGCATGAATCCCAGCACAACACGAATTGTGATGGAAACAGCATAAATTGTGTAATTCTTCATTCTTTGAAAGATGGCTCTGCTTGTTAATACAGCACTAACAATTACACTCAATCCTGGTTCTGTCAAAACAATGTCTGAAGCACTTCTAGCAGCATCAGTTGCATCTGCTACAGCTATGCCTATGTCAGCCTTTTTCAGAGCAGGGGCATCATTCACACCATCTCCAGTCATACCACAAATGTGTTTCCTCTCTTGGAGCTTCTTAACAATCTCATACTTGTGTTCTGATTCACATTAATTGTTAATTAAATTAACATTACAAAACAATCTCCATGATACTACTCAAAAATGTCATGTATTTACCCATAAAAAAAATTCTATTACCAGGAAAGACTCCTGCAAATCCATCAGCTTTCTCTATGAGCTCATCAATTGGAATGGCAGCAATTGATGGGTCCTTACTATTGCCAAGAAGAGAAGAAGACGGATACATGTTAGTTCCCATTCCAAGCCTTCGACCAGTCTCCTTACCAATAGCAAGCTGGTCGCCAGTGATCATCTTTACATTGACACCAAGGTCGAGTGCTCGACGAATAGTCTCTGCACTATCATGCCTTGGAGGGTCGAAGAGAGGCAAAAGACCCACAAATTCCCATGGTCCTCCAGTACTTTCCTTGGTCTTCTCTGGAACTGTCTGCGAAAAAGAAAGAGTAAATTGATGTGGTATATCATCTTGAAAGCAGCAACTAATTATTTACCTGGCGAGCAACAGCAAGAGAACGAAGGCCACGCTCTGCAAAGCTGTCAATAATTTCATGAGCCTTGTTTCTAGTTTCCCCTCTGAGCTCACAAAGTTCAATAATCTATAGCATCCGAATAAAAAAAAAAACTTAGTATTGTTTTAAAAATGGTTAATTTTTCAAATGCTAAGGTTCTAGAGAAATTACTTGTTCAGGAGCTCCTTTGCTGCATCTATGCCAATTACCATTGTTGTCAATGTAAGTGATTGCTGTGCGCTTTTCCACAGGGTTGAAAGGCAGGAAATGCACCTCAGTAAGTCCTGCTCTTGCCTATAAAATCTCATAACAAAAAACAAAAAAAATCTAATATTTCACTTATCACAGGTTATTTATAAGAAGTTAATTAACTGTGTAATCCTTGTATTTAGTACAAAACTTAACAAATTAAAGTTTTGTGATTACAATGAAATCTAGTGAAAATTAAGTGACCATTAGTGTAATTTGGCCGAGAGAAAATTGAAATAAATACCTCCTTAGGGTCACTTAGCATCCCAACAATTGATGCATCAATAGCATCTTGGTTTTCCATTCTAGAAGCTCTAGCAGCAAGTAGCACAACAGTGTCATTGTCCAAGTCCTTCACAAACACCTAAAATGGTTCCAATAAATATTCAAAATAAGTACCAAACATTATGCTCTTAGACTAAAGTATGATAGATATGTTATTCTTAAAAGACTAATTGGGTTAGATCAGCAACCTCAATAAGACCCTTGTCTACAGTAAGTTTGTTAAGGGTAAGTGTCCCAGTCTTGTCACTGCATAGGACATCCATCCCTGCCATTTCTTCAATGGCAGTCATTCTTTTGGTGATGGCACCTTGTTGTGACAACCGGTGAGACCCAATAGCCATTGTCACTGATAAGACTGTCGGCATGGCAATTGGGATACCTCCAATGAGGAGCACCAAAAGGTTGTCAATACCTTGTCTATAATTTCTGTGTTGAATTGGGTACATTATTACTATCTCAATCAGCATACCAACCGCAATTGAGCATATACAGAAGTTACCAATGGCTGTCAACACCTGATCAATGCAAGTGTAGAAGCAATGAGATTTTAGGAAATAATTTTTAAGTGATCAAATTGGAATATTTGTAATTAAAACTAAATTAACAAAGTAAAATAATACCTGTTGGAAGTGACCAACATTGTTAGTGCTGTCAACAAGGTGAGCTGCCTTGCCAAAGAAGGTATGAACACCAGTAGCAATTACAACAGCCTCAATCTCACCTTGTTTACAAATTGAGCAAGAGAAAACCTCTTCGCCTGGATATTTTGTAACCGGAATGGACTCCCCGGTGAGGGCAGATTGATCAATCTTGAGTGGATCTCCTTCCATTAAACGAGCATCAGCTGGGATAATATCCCCCAATTTTATGCTAATCATATCTCCTGGAACCAAAATTGCTGCATCTTGTTCACTCCATTTTCCATCTCTCAACACCTAAAAATTAGCCATATACACACTATTATGTTACTTGCTATCAAAATACAAAAGCAATAATCATTCCTCTAGTAACTCAGTAGTCCAGTGCCTATTTCATAGCAAAAATTAGGAATTTTTAATGTGTATATAAATATATATATATATATATATAATAAGTCCTAAGGACTAACATGAAGAAAATGTACCTTGGTTTGGGGGGCAAGACCAGCCATTAAAGCAGCAGCAGCATTACCTGCATTGTTTTCTTCAATGAAGCTGATAGTGGAGTTAATAAAAAGTAATACAATGATCCCAAGGAAGTCTTGCCAATCTGGTGGCTTGCCTCCTCCATTGGCCAAAACAATGGCCATTATAGCAGCTGATTCCATGACCCATGATAAAGGATTCCACATAAAACCCAAAAACTTAAGAATTTTATTCTCTTTTTTCTCTTCAAGCTTGTTGGGCCCAAATATTTGTAGTCTTTTTTCACCTTCTGCAGTAGTCAACCCTTCTTTTGTACAATTCAGCTGTTGAAACACTTCTTTAACAGGGATTCTCTCCTGCACACACCCACACAAACATTTAACAATTTCAAATTTTGTACATATCCATGTTTAATTGATCCAAAAATAAAATTATAATTAAAATGTAAACATAAAAGTATAAATATTAAATGAGAAAATATAAAAACGTAAAAAAAAAAATACTTGTAATATTAAAATAATGTTGTAGAAGTTCAATTATATAAAATTTCAAAGTATTAAATAAATAATAATAAATTATATTTATATTTTATAAAAAAAATAAAAAGTCAAATTGCCTCTTAATAAATAATAATAGTGATAAAAAAAGTAATAGCTCTTATCTCTCTTTAATAATTTATATAAACACATTTTATTAATTACAAATTTGAAACCAAAACCATATAATAATAATAATAATAATAATAATATATATGCAACCCATATAAACACATGAAAAGAGTAATTATTAATCCTTACAAGATCAACATTCTCATGTTTTATTCGTTCCAGGGAAATGTCACCCATTGTTAAAAGATAAAAAATAAAAAATGGAATTAGAAAAACAACTAAAGGGCTCTCTTTCTTTCTTGTTTAATTGATAAATTGTTGTGGGGGATACGGAGGAATTAGGTGGGGGTCGTGGAGGTGGGTGGAGGGGCCTCTTCTAATAGGCCTCCTAGTTGTCCATATAGGCCTACTAAAAGAGACAACTAAGACGAGAAAGGAAGGGGAAATTTTTAGAATGAGATTATGTTGTAATATGAAGAAGAGAGAAGGCAGCTGATTGTTGATGAAATATTTTGTTTTATAACCAACTTGTGTGATGGGAAAGCAATGAAAGATCGAGCTGTTCGGGTTTTGTTTGTTTTCCTTTTGTGGCTTACCAAAGTCTACGGCTTTTAGTATTGGTGGTGAATGGTGATGATACTATCAGGAAATTACCACAATCTGTGAAGGTCATCAAAGGTTGGATACTGGACATCTCTATGACTCTTTCCTTTTAAGACTTTTTAGTCTTGCATTTTCAATTTCAACTTTAAACTGTTACAACCACCACATTTGATGGTAAATTTGTCGATTTTTTATTTTATTTTTTTATTGAATTTTCATTCTAATAAAATTCATGACAAGGATTTTAACTAAAAAAAAAGAAAACAAAGAAATACCATGTCATGAAGTTCTTTCATTATTATATAACAATGCTGGCTAAAAATAATAAAAGTAATAAATAATAAAAGAGTCAATACGTAGAGACAGTCACAAATCTCAAATAAGATTTAGTTTTATCAATAATAAAATAAAAATATGATACACGTGGTTAAAAAAAAAATAACAAAAAAGACAATAATGATAATAATAATAAAAATAAAAGAGAATATTGAATATTATTTATATTATTTATATTTTTTTTTAGTCATTCAAGGACACACGACAGATGAAGATGAGCCATCTCGATATTCGACGCATATAAATAAATGTATGTTTGTTTCAAATCAATCCAAATTTTTTGTTATATTTTGTGTCCTATTTTTTATTTCATGTCCCTTTTTAAATGTCATTTCATTTATAAAAAAATAAACACTTTGAGAAAAAAAAAATGATTGTCACTTAAAGAGACACATAAAATAGAAGATGAAAATCAAAATAGAACAGAAGATCTGAATTATTTTTAGATAATTTGCAAATCAATAAATAAGTGAAGGCCCAGTTTCAAATAATTATAGATTATAGCGTGCTTATTAGCTAATTTTTTATTCTTATAATACAAGTACTTAATTGAAATTCAAATTTGAAAAATGTTATATTATGCTGCAAATTTAATGTAAATTTCACATTTAAAAAGCTCAGCAAAAATCATCCATTATTGACACTTACATCCTTTTTTTTTTTAATTGGATCACGTGATTAAAATCATAACTTTATGTCATGATCCGGTTTTCCAGATCTCGACGGTTCTAGGGCACGGGAAATGCCAATGGCGACCGGCACCTGTAGAATCTAGTATCATTACACAATCTATCAAGCTCAATATGTTATTCATTTATTATAATTACCATCCATTATATTATCCTGTTATTCATTCTATTATTTTGTCAAGCATTCTGCAGTTGGCTGTATCATTCACATATCACATCATAAACCATCATATAACTCAAATTATAAATATCAATATTTCATATGCAATATTAATCTCCTAACTAACCCATACATATCCATGGAGCAGCTAGATCAAGAAACCTCAAATATAAATACAGAAATCCAGAATTTATATAGAATAGACTGCAGTAGAAATCCACGGAAAACAGATATCGAGATTATTCAACTTACTCCTTTCCTGAAATGGTTAAACAATCAAAAAGGTGAGTATAGATGATACTCAGTGAATTTACATGCATCGCAATAAAATAATAGGCATAATTAAATAATGGTTTCAGTCAAAGGAATAGCAGTGTACAAAATGGCTGTCAGGATACAGTAAACCAAAGAAATATCATATATAAGCTCGGTTACATATGGAAAGGCAGATAATGAGACGGACTGTATGAAAAGAAATCATACAGTCACCAGACAAATCAATATCACTAGACCATGTCGGTCGCCAGTATCATATCAGCATAAGGCTGATCAGGCCCTATGGCCAGGATCATAACCCCTCCTAGCTAGGGTACAAATATACAATGTGCACAAGGTCGATAGTATTTCCCCGCTACCCTATCGAATCGGAAGTTCTGCCAAACCATATCAGGATCAATATCGAGGGATACCATAAGCAACAATGGCATCCGGATAACAGTCAATCAAATAATAATCAGCTCGGTATCAATCAGTTTAATATTCAATATGCTCAATGGCAATGTCATATGTAATGTACAATCAATAATAGCAAGTATGGTGATAAGAAAAAGTCTGAAACAAACGATGGTTCAGTGGCCGAAATTGGTGGGTCAATTGGCATGCCAACGTCGCTGGCAACAATGGCATTCAATTGGTAGACCTATGACATGCAAATCAATAGGCCAATAACAATTAAACTAGGCATTTTGTCAAATACTTGGTGGGCACACAATGGCAAGCCAATAGGTTAGGTTTTGGTGTAAAATTGACTTGCCCATTCAAACCAATAACAAGGTACATTGTTCAACAAAGCAAAGGTATCAATAAATAAAATTAAACAACAATTAAATATGATCAAATGGCTAAGGAAAAACCAAGGAAAATTAAACAAAAACATAGACAAAGTTAGGGCTAAAGGGTTCGGTCCTATAGGATTTTTGGCAAAGTATTTCAATTATCAATTCAATGATTCAAACATAATATTTGATGCAATATAAACTCACCCAATGATCCAATTAGCCAAAATGCACTTCAATTGAACCAATTCCACCAAAATCCCCAATTTTTACTACTTTGAAAATCTAATTTCTACAGTCTCCAATTCTACATCAAATTAACCATCAATTAGTTGTTCATTCATATTCAATTGATCATTTCTAACATCAATTAGCAATTCCTAACACTAATTCAACACATTCAATCTTACAACTTCAATTCAAGCATTCAAATTGGAAATTCTATCAAATTTGGATAAATTAAAGCAATTAAACACTAAACCCATTCAATTGAACCTAAAATAATACTAAATCATTAATCAAATGAAACAAAACAACAACTTTACCTCTAAGCATCTATCACAACCCGGTTTCCCAAGCCGCAACGGTCCTAAGGCACGGGAGATGCCA
The DNA here is from genome assembly GCA_948193065.1 of Aleurites moluccanus. NCBI lineage: Eukaryota > Viridiplantae > Streptophyta > Magnoliopsida > Malpighiales > Euphorbiaceae > Aleurites > Aleurites moluccanus. Next base: position 9,540 of record CANXYC011275865.1, on the reverse strand, counting down.
ATGGCGACCGGCACCCGTAGAACCCATATCAACCGTATCAATCCTATTCATTAAATATAATACATATAAATCACATTCATAATTTTCAATTATTCTATTAATCTGCCATACATTCTAATAATATCTGATATAAGAATCCACAAATATCCCATTCTATTATATACCATTCATTTTAACAAAACTATCATCAGTTACATGTTCATTTCCTAGCTAACCCGTACATGCCCAGGGAGCAGCTAGATTATGAACACCAAAATACATATTGTTCAAAATAAAGGAACTGTCAATACTTATGAAATCAGTGGCAAAATTTTCAGAGAAGTAGAAGTCTGGATTCTACTGCTCTAATCCTCTCCTGAAAGGGGAAACAATAAAAGGGGTGAGTATAGATGATACTCAGTGAATTCACATACATCGCAACAAATAATAGGCATTATATAGGAAAGGTAGCAATAAATAAGATAATAGGGTACCAATTCAATGTCGAGATACAATAAAGCCAATAATTCAACATATAAGTTTGGTATCATATATGGCAAGACAGATACAGGGATGGACTGTATGAAAAGAAATCATACAATCTCCAAACAATCAAATTCGTTGGACCATGTGGTCCTAGATCATCCATATCAGGGCAAATAAACATAAGGCTGATCAGGCCCTATGACCGGGACCATAACCCTTCCCAGCTAGGATACAAATATACAATGTGCACAATGTCGACAGTATTTTCCCACTCCCCTGTCGAATCGGAAGTTCTGTCATAACCGTATCAAGGTCAATAATAAGGGTTACCACTAACAATAATGGCATCCGGATACAATCAATCAATCAATCATTTCGGTATCAATCATATCAATATTCAATATCAATAATGGCCATGCCATGTGCAATATCCAAAATCAATCAAAGGTTGGTATTAGGATAATTTCATATGACAAAAATGAGGTTCGACATCTAAATGGTAGGTATCAATGAATCAAGGTTGCATAATAGTATAAAGGTTGATTTAATAAAGAAATATGTATACAAATTTAAAAGAAATCCAAAGGTATCACAAACTCATGGTTTGGTCATTTTGGGTTTTTCCCAAATGGTGTCCAACAAATCAATTAAGCAAATTCAATAGGATAAATGATGCATGTAGAACTCACCTCAACTCTCCAACAATCAATCAATTAGCCAATCTCACCAATTTCCTCCAAAAATCCCCAATTTGGCTACTAGGTGAATTCAGTTTCCAAAATCTACAATTTCACATCAAATTGGTCATCAATTAAGTGTTCTTTTATACTCAATTAACTATTTCTATCATCAATTTATGAATCCCATAGACAAATTATCACATCATCTTTCAAAGTTCCAATTAAACCCTATAGTTTAGGTATTTCAAATAATTAGTATTAATCTATGAAAAATAGCACTAAACCCATTTATTCCAACCTAAATAATATCTATTTAATAAATAAAATCTAGCAAATAAATCCTTACCTCAAATGGATTACAATGGCATAATTTATTCTTTACTGCCTTAGGATATTTTCCAGCTCACTCCACAAGTTAAAACGAAACTATAATAGTCACATAATATCTTTATGGATTTCCATGATTTTTTTCCAAAAATTTTTGATGGAAAAATCATGAAATCTGATGATGAAGAAGAAGAAACAGTGTCCGGCTCCTGTGGGAGAAAAGACGAATACATAGAACACGGGAGAAGAAAATAAAAAGGTTTAAGTGTTATAATGAATCAGTTACTTCCCTTTTATAATAAGTTGCTGCTTCTTTAATATAGGCTACTGTCTCAGTAATGGAATTAATTAAATTCTGCTCCGCTATTCTAGATCCGCTGTTCCAGCTTGCGAGTTCACCAGCTCGCCAATGCTTCCTCGCATTGTCAGCTCACCATTCCACTTCGCATAAGCTAGCTCGCATATACCAGGTCGCATATATCTCTTCGCCAGACCCATTTCGCATTTCTTCTTCAACATTTCCTCTTTGCCATTCCCTCTTTGCTAATTCCCTCTTCACATTTCCTCTTCACATTTCCTCTTCGCATTTCCTCTTCACATTCCCTCTTCGCATTTCCTCTTCGCATTTCCTCTTCGCCAATTCCTCTTCGCCATTCCTCTTCGCCATTCCTCTTCGCATTTCCTCTTTGGCATTCCTCTTCGCATTTCCTCTTCGCCATTTCCTCTTCGCATTTCCTCTTCGCACTTCCTTTTCGCCATTTCCTCTTCGCATTTCCTCTTCCCCACTTCCACTTCGCCATTTCCTCTTCGCATTTCCTCTTCGTACTTCCTCTTCGCCATTTCCTCTTCACACTTCCTCTTCACCATTTCCTCTTCGCATTGCCTCTTCACAATGCCAGCTCGCCACTTCCTCTTTGCATTTCCCACTTCGCATTCTCACTTCACCCTTTTCCACTTTGCACTCCCCACTTCGCATTTTCCACTTCGCAGATCCAGCTCAGCAATGCCAGCTGGCTTGGCCAGCTCGCCAATACCGGCTGGGAACTACTTAACCCAATTTACGCAAATTCGCTACTGACCTGAGAATTTCTAACTTCCAGCACTTAGAATATATTTACAAATTTAGGAACTCAATCCTTCAATCAATATTTTACACTGAAATTTTCCATTCTCATTTACTGTCATTATCATTATCCAAAATAATTAAATAAGTAAAAATCATACTTATTGAAAAAAAAATTAATTCAGCCAATAAAATTAAAAATTTATACACACATATATCCAAAAATGCTATATGAAAATGAGAGGTGTTACATTCTTCCCCCCTTCAATTAAATTCGTCCTCGAATTTAAATAACACATACCTCAAAAATGAAATAGAGATGGGTATCTATTCCATATCTCCCGCTCACTCTCCCATGTACACTCCTCAATTGACTGGTTCCTCCATAGCACCTTAACCATCGGGATCTCTTTGTTTCGAAACTTTCTGACCTGTCAATCTAAAATCTCCACAGGTAGCTCTTCATATGATAAATCCTCACTGAGATCCACATCCTGTATCTCCAAAATGTGCGATGGATCTGAAACATATTTCCGCAGCATCGATATATGAAAGACTGGATGTACGTGGCTTATACTAGATGGAAGAGCCAATCTATAAGCCACATTACCAATTCACTCAAGTATTTCAAATGGGCCTATAAATCTTGGTGATAGTTTTCCTTTCTTCCCAAATCTCATAACTCCCCTCATCGGTGAGATCTTTAGGAAGACATGATCACCAATAGAAAACTTTACATTTTTCTTTTCGGATCCGCATAACTCTTCTGCCTACTGAAGGCAGTCTTCATCCGCTCTCGGATCACAGGAACCTTCTCCATAGTCTCTCTAATCAGTTCGGGTCCCTCTAGCTGCTTCTCTCCTGGCTCCACCTAACACACTGGTAATCTGCACTTTCAACCATATAGTGCTTCAAATGGAGCCATACCAATCGAGGAATGATAACTGTTATTGTAAGAGAATTCAATCCATGGCAAATAATAGTCCCAACTACCTTTGAAATCTAGAACACATAACTTGAGCATATCCTCCAAGGTTTGAATCGTCCTCTCGGATTGCCCATCAGTCTGTGGATGGAAGGCAGTACGAAACCGCAGTTAGGTACCCAAAGCCTCCTGAAACTTTTGCCAAAACCGGGCTATGAACTGCGCACCTCGATCACATATGATCACCAAAGGAATTCCATGAAGACGCACAATTTCATCAATATACAATTGTGCATACTGAGCTGCTGAATAGTTAGTCTTAACCCCGAAAAAGTGTGCAGACTTCGTCAATCTATCCACAATAACCCATATAGAGTCATACCCCTTCGAAGTCCGAGGTAGACCAACTATTCCATGGTGACCTGTTCCCATTTCCATTCTGGCAGCTCTATCTCCTGAAGTAGCCCTGATAGCTTCTAATGCTCAAACTTAACCTGCTGACAAGCTAAGCACTTTGATACAAAACGAGCTACATCTTCCTTCATCCCAGGCCACAATAAACATCTCTGAGATCATGGTACATCTTGGTAATACCTGGATGTACACTATAAGTAGAATGGTGTGCCTCTCGCATAATCCTATCCCGCGGCTCATCACAATCTGGTACACAGATACTTTTCCCACACCTCAAAATCTCATCATCAATAGTGAACTCAGTCACCCGTCCACTCTGAACCTCCCCTTTCATCTTCAAAAGATAGGGATCTCTATCCTGGGCCACCTTTTATGTCATCAATCAACAGTGACCTTGCCCAAAACTGGGCTATCTGAGCCTGGTTTTGATCCCGGGAACCCAAGTCTAGCTTTACTCCACAGTCAGCTAACTGCCTCAAATCTTGAATCAATGGCCTCTGGCCAACTACAATATGAGCAAGACTCCTAATTGATTTCCTGCTCAAGGCATCCGCCACTACATTGGCCTTCCCTGGGTGATAAAGAATCTCACAGTCATAATCTTTCAGAAGCTCAACCCATGTTCGCTACCTCAAATTTAGATCTTTCTGCTGAAATATATACTGTAGACTTTTATGATTAGTATATATTTCAGATTTAGCCCATATAGATAATGCCTCCAAATCATCAAGGCAAAGATAACTGCTGCCATCTCAAGATCATGAGTAGGATAATTTACTTCATGCTTCTGTAATTGATGATAAGCATAAGCAATCACCCTACCTATCTGCATCAGAACACACCCTAGGCCAATCCTCAAAGTGTCATAATATACAGTATACTTCTCCTCCTCCACTGGCAATGCCAAAATCGAAGCACTGGTAAGGCAGTATTTCAGAGTTTGAAAAATCCGATCACATTCATTTGTCTAGACATATCGCTCCTGCTTTCTCATTAATCTAGTAAGAGGAGTAGCAATACAGGAGAAATCTTTTACAAACCTCCGATAGTATCCATCCATATCGAAAAAACTATGCACTTCTGAAACATTGGTAGGATGGGGCCAATTGGTAACCGCTTCAATCTTCTGAGGGTCTACCATAATACCCTTCTTACAGATGACATGCCCCAAGAAGCATACCTCAGATAACCAAAATTGACACTTGGATAATTTAGCATACCGCTGGTACTCCCATAGTGCCTCTAATATAATCCTCAAATGCTCTCTATGTTCCTCCTCACTCCTGGAATAAATAAGAATGTCATCAATAAAGACGATGACAAACCTATCCAAATAAGAACTGAACACTCGGTTCATCAAATCCATGAAAGCCGTTGGAGCATTTGTCAACCTGAATGGTAATACTAGAAACTCATAGTGGCCATAACGAGTTCTAAAATCAGTCTTGGGTATATCTACACTCCGAATCTTCAGTTGATGATACCCAGCCTCAAATCAATTTTCAAAAAATGGCTGGCGCCCTGCAGCTGAACAAACAAGTCATCAATCTGTAGCAACGGATACTTGTTCTTTACTGTGACTTTATTCAACTGCCTTTAATCGAAACACATCCTCAAGGAGCCATCTTTCTTTCTCACAAACAAAATCGATGCATCCCACGGAGAACTACTAGGTTGAATGAATCCTCTTTCCAATAGCTCTTGTAACTGAACCTTCAGCTCCTTCAGTTCTGTCGGAGCCATCCTGTAAGGTGGAATGGATATCGGATCTGTGCCTGCATGCACCTTAATCTCAAACTATATCTCCCTATCTGGGGGTAATCCTGGCAACTCCTCAGGAAAAATGTCAGGAAACTCCTGAACTACCGGTATCTGATCCAAACGTACAGAAGATTTCTGCACATCTATCACATAGGCCAAGTAGGCTGAACAACCTTTCCCTATCAATCTCTGAGCCTGTATAGAAGAAATGAGGTTAACCCGGAATTCCTGAATGTCACCCTGAAACTCAAACTCCTGTTGCCCCTCAGGCTGGAATTTAATCCTCTTCCTATAACAATCTATCACTGCCCGATTCCTAGTCAATCAATCCATCCCCAGTATCACATCCAATTCAAGCACAAGCAACTCAATCAAATCAACACATAAAATACGGTCATCCATCTCAACTATACAATCAGGATAGTAATAGTTAACATCCCCAGATTCTCCCATAGGAGTGTCAACAAACAATGTAATATATAGCAACTACCTCTCCTTATTCAATTTGGGTGCAAAATGCGGGGACACAAATGAATGGGTTGCACCCGAATCGAATAAGGCATCCGTAGCCTCATTATGTACTAGAATAGTACCTATAATGACATTATCTGATCTCTAAGCATCCTGAGTGTTAACTGCGAACACTCTACCCTGGCCTCTGCCAGTTGGAGCCTGACCACTACCGGAAACTTGACTACCTCTACCTTTGCCTCGGGCTACTGTCTCTCTTCCCATATTCGGACTAGTCTGAACTATCGGCTGAGATACTGTAACCGATGGCTGCTGGTCAGTCCTCAATGGACAAGTGCTCATAAAATGGCCCTGCTGGCCACATCTCAAGCATGCACCTGACCTCCTCTAGCACTCCCCTCCGTGTCTCCTACCGCAATAACCACAAGTAGGAACGCTGGATGCCTGTGACACTGATCTAGAAGAACTCTGAGAGTATGCAGGTACTGGCTGAACCATGGGCTGACCCCTACCCTGAAATCTCGTCCTGTGGTTACTACCCGAGAATCTCTTCTCTGATCTAGGCACTAACTCAGCCTATCTAAAATGGGAGTTGCTCTCCCCTCTCTTACTCTGTGACCCTGAGCTGTTCTTCCTCTTTTGATCCCTCTTAGCTCTTTCTAGCTTATATTTCTCTTCCATTTGTGAAGCTTTATCCACTATCATGGTCAAGGAAGTAAACTCTGTAGTGAGTAAGGCATTGTGTAATGCAGCATTCAATCCCCTTCTAAATTTACTGATCCGATCTGCCTCTGTGGGTACTAAGTGTATAGCATACCTACTAAACCGAATAAACTCCTCTGAATAATCCTCAACCGAACGCTCTCCCTGCTCTAACTGCTCAAAACTCACTAAGTGACGGGTCCTAACACCCTCAATAATAAACTCATGTATCAAACCTTGGCGAAACTCTGCCCAGATAAGTGGATGCTCACCGTATAATCTGGTCTCAATATGTCTAGAAAACCATGTCCAGGCTTTCCCTTTCAATAATAATCCCACTAACTGAACAGATCTGAGCTCATAACAAGGCAGTCTCCTGACTACCTTCTCAACCTCCTCCAGAGAGCCTACTGGATCAGCACCTCTCTCCCCTCTAAACTCTGGCAGACTTAGCTTCAGAAAGCTAAACATAGAAACACTGCCCTCGGGGATCTCCTTCCTAACATCCTATGTAGCTGGCTCCCTCTGAGCCCTTACTAGCTGTACAGGTGAGGGTGCCATAACCTCTGGTACTACAGGTGGCTGAACAGCTGCAGGAGCAGGTGGTGGTTATGCCTGTTGCCTCTCTCTCCTCATCTCAGCCATCTCTCTCCTGAGATCCATCAACCCTTTCATTATCTCGACCCTCCAAGGGTCATCTCCTCTGTCAGAATCCTCTGAAGCCCGTCAGGATCGGAACAGACCTTCAGATACACTAATCTCTCTCACAAGTGACTCATTGGAGGCAACCTCAGCCTCCCTGGTACCACAGTCTCTGCTATTTGACATATTTGAAATATCTGTCGAGAAAGCGAAAATGGTCTTAGAACATAGCAACACGCAAAATACAAACATATAATAGACGACCAAATTAATGGATAACAAAGGAAATCCTATGCTCCATGGTATTCTTAATTCTACCCCATTCTATATCTAGTCATTATCTGTTTGTTACTTAAATGCACATTCAGTAACCCAGTGCTCTGATACCACCTCTGTCACGACCCGGTTTTCCAAGCCGCGACGGTCCTAGGGCACGGGAGATGCCAATAGCGATCGGCACCCGTAGAACCCATATCTGCCATATCAATCCTATCCATTCAATATAATATATATAAATCACATTCATAATTTCCAATTATTCTATTAATCTGCAATACATTCTAATAATATCTGTTATATGAATCCATAAATATCCCATTCTATTATATACTATTCATTTTAAGAATACTATCATCAGTTACATATTCATTTCCTGGCTAACCCGTACATACCTATGGAGCAGCTAGATTATGAACACCAAAATACATATTGTTCAAAATAAAGGAACTGTCAATACATCTGATATCAATGGCAGAATTTCCAGAGAAGTATAAGTCTGGATTCTGCTGCTCTAATCCTCTCCTGAAAGGGGAAACAATAAAAAGGGTGAGTATAGATGATACTCAGAGAATTCACATACATCACAACAAATAATAGGTATTATATAGCAAAGGTATCCATCAATAAGATAATAGGGTACCGATTCAATGTCGAGATACAATAAAGCCAATAATTCAACATATAAGTTTGGTATCATATATGGCAAGATAGATACAGGGATGGACTGCATGAAAAGAAATCATGCAATCTCCAAACAATCAAATACGTTAAACCATGTGGTCCTAGATCATCCATATTAGGGCAAATAAGCATAAGGCTAATCAGGCCCTATGACCAGGACCATAACCCTTCCCAGCTAGGGTACAAATATACAATGTGCACAAGGTTGACAGTATTTCCCCACTCCCCTGTCGAATCGGAAGTTCTGTCATAACCATATCAAGGTCAATAACAAGGGTTACCATTAACAATAATGGCATCTAGATAGAATCAATCAATCAATCATTTCGGTATCAATCATGTCAATATTCAATATCAATAATGGCCATGCCATGTGCAATATCCAAAATCAATCAAAGGTTGGTATTAGGATAATTTCATATGACAAAAATGAGGTTCGACATCTAAATGGTAGGTATCGATGAATCAAAGTTGCATAACAGTATAAAGGTTTATTTAATAAAGAAATATGGATACAAATTTAAAAGAAATCCAAAGGTACCACAAACTCATGGTTCGGTCATTTGGTGTTTTTTCCAAATGGTGTCCAACAAATCAATTAAGCAAATTCAATAGGATAAATGATGCATGTAGAACTCATCTCAACTCTCTAACAATCAATCAATTAGCCTGTAACACCTTAGCCTAAACCCTAATAGGGACCATTAGGGAATTTTTTTTTCTTTCTCATGATGTGTTAATATTATATGTAAATGCATGAAATATATATATATGCATGTTATATGACCTAATTTTTAGGCCTAGAGTTGATTTGAAGTCAGTTAGAACCCAATCGGGTAAGTTTGAAAATTTTGGTAATTGGAGGACCAAATTGTAATTTTTCATTTTTTTGAAGTTTTATTAATTTTCCAGTATATTTGAGTAAAGGATAGAATAAAAGTGAATGTAAATGGTCTTAAATAATTTATTTGGGTATTGTATGGAAAAACGTACCCGGTTGGAGGCAATTTTGGAAAAAGGGGCTCAACGGGGGCCGTTGAGGGGTTTTGGAGTAACTTAAGGATCATTTTGTAATTTTGCTGTGATTAAGGGATTATTAGGTGTATGTGAATCTATTATAACAGATTAGG
>CANXYC011275675.1:0-52169 GCA_948193065.1 Aleurites moluccanus | reverse complement strand
TTTTAATTTTAAATAAATAAAATAATTAATTTTTATTTAGTTATTAATTTATTTTATTTTTTTATATTTTTAATTTAAAAAAATATTTTTTTGTAAATAAATAAAATTTTAGGGACTAAATTATAATTTGCCAATTACTTTCTTAATTCTTGTGGAGCCCAGAGAGAAAAGTCAACGGTTAAAAGGTCGGAATTATAAATTTTAATAACGTTAGAGTCAAAATTATATTTCAAAAAATATTAAAAACTAATGTGCTTTTAGGACTAAACGGCAGGGTCAAAATTATACTTTATCCCATATATATATATAATATATCTTAAGTAAATATTTTTAAATATATATTTATAAAGACAAAAGAAAAAATAAATTAAGAAATGAAAAGAGATTAATATTAATATTATTTAAGTTAAAATTATAACCATCAAAATTAAAAGGAAAAAATAATTAGATATTTTAATAAATATTAAATAAAATTACAACGAAATTATTTTCTAAAATATTTTTATGCACTATTCAATTATTAATCTAATTTTATAATATTATAGTTTAGTAATTTATAATATATTTTTAGATATATTTAATACTTAGAGTTTGTTTAGATTATAGTAATTTAAAATTTTATTAAATTATAAATTAAATCAAAAATTTAATTTGCTTTTTTTTTTTTGTTTTTTTTTTTTTTGTTTTTTTTTTTTTTTTATAACCATGACCCACTTTGTATATTCACAAATCATGATTTTCAATTTGACTTAAATAAATTGGTTATTTTGAACTTTATTTACAACTGAATTATACTATTTATTCTAAAGATTATAAGCATCTAACTATTAGGGTATTAATTACTTGGTATAATTAAAAATATATTATTTTTAAAATATTAAAAGATGATAAATCTTAATTATGTTATAATTCAGTCGTAAATAAAATATGGTGTTTATTTAATAATTTTATGTTTATAAATAAATTGATCTTAAATTTATTTATGTTTTGTAGTTATATATTTTTATATCAATTCTACTTTAATTTCAATGGTTAGTATCAATTATATCTTAAGTCAATTTGTTTCATTATTAGAAATTCAAAATTCAAAATTTTATTATCTTTTTACTTTATTAAAAAATTATCAATTTTATTTGAAATTTTATTAGGATCTATTTGAATTAAAATTAAAATTTATAATTTCAATATTTGATAACTATCTAAAATTAAAATTGAAATTTTACATACAATTTTATGAAATTATAATATAATTAAAAAAATAATATCACAATTTTATTATCAACTCATATGAATTATAATTTCATAATCATTATTATCATCCTCTCTTCCACCATCATTATCACAGGCATCGTCACTTTCAACGACGATAGTCCGCTATCTTCGGTACTATCATCGCTACCTTCGACACTATTATTGCTACTGTCAGTAATAAAGGCTGGTCAGCCTATTATTGTTGGCGACGATAACTTGTCGGACCGTCACCATTGACGATTCACCACCATTTTTATCTCTACCGCCGATGGATCTCATCATTCTTAACTCTACCGCCATTTCATCATCATTAATTTTTTATTTAATTTTAATTTTAATTTTTTATGTGAAATAAATATTATAATTACAATTTCAATATAATTCAAATTCTAAAAAAATTAAAATTAAAATTAAAATTTTCAATTCTAATTTAAATTTCTCATTCCAAATTCATCCTTAGAATTATTTGGATTACATAACTTTATGAATTTAGATAATTGAGTAATTAGTTTGATTAATGATAATTAAGTAAATTTCTAGTATTTAATAGTCAAATAAATTTTAAAATTGAAATTTAAAAACCACATTTATAAAATATAACTAAGTTTGAAGATCAATTTGACATTTTATCCTCTTAATTAATACTTTATTTTCAATTTTAATTCGAATTACAGCTAAAATTAAAATTTTAAATTAGACAATAATAAATAAATAAAAACTTAAAGGGTACATTTGAAAAAAATAAAAAGTTTGGGATATTTTTATAATTTTATTTATTAAGCATGGGAAAGGAAGGGGAAGAGAACGAAAGTGCCCACCTCCTAAAAGCTGTGAAGATGGAGGTTCCATTACGGAGGGTATCTGATTCAAAGTCAAAACGTGACAAATAAAAATTATGGAATTGTAGGGCCCAATCACTGTTCTTGCCATTTCCAAATGCATCAATTCAGTGTTTGACCAAAAAGACGATTCCTTTGCACATTTCTTTTCTGTTTTCCCCTTAAAAAACACACAAAAACCATAACCCATCTCTTCCAAAACTTTCTTTTCAGTTACAAAAATCCAACACTAAAAACTTTCTTTGTGGACTATCTACCTTACAAGCTTCTCTTTTCTCTCTCTTTGCTTTCTTGATTTTCTTTGAACATTCATATTCATAGCCCGATTAGGCAATAACCCATCTTGCACATCTTATTATTTAGCTTAGTTTCATCATCAGTAGAACTATCTCTCTCTTTGTTCAATACAAAAGTACAAAAGTGGGTGTTTGATCTGGGGTTTTTTATTTTATTGGATTTTGAATTTTTTATTTTTTGGCTAAAAATATGGTTCTGCAATGATATGATTATTCTATTTTCTCTGCAATTCTTTTTTTGTTTTCCAGTGTATCCCAAGGTTAAGGTTCGAAGCCAAGATGATCAACATGCTCGGCATGAACATAATTGGAGTTCTCTGCTTTCTTTAAAGGATATACAGTTTTTATTATTACAGGATTCTTGTTTTCCAGGTAGTTATTGCTTGTCTGTCCTATTCTCTCCCTACAAAATTTTCTCATATGTTTCATAGATATTCTCATCTTACTATTAGGCTAAAACCGGCGCTTAGTTGTTTTGAAAACTTGGGATTATTGAACTATACTGTTTAATTCTGCTACTGTATAAATACATAGTACTTAAAAAAAAATTTCTTTCAATAATTTCTGTTTCACTAATTGAGAATGCTATTTTTATTGGCTAGTGGTTCAAATCATATATTCCCCAAGATTTTACATTAGAATAATGCTTCTGTTAGATTGTTGCCTATTCAATATTAGACTCTCCATTTTGATAGGAAAATGGTATTTGCTTTTTAGAATTTGTCAGTAATGCTTGCTGATAACATATGTATATACATGTAGAAGGACCACAATAGTTGGGTAGAAGTTTGGTTTGTGGGGTGGGGGGAAGAGTTTGATGAGTATTGTTTTCATATAACAGAAATTGTGGCGTGCTATGTGATTGATGAATTGACAAAAAATGGAATAAAGAAAAGACAGAAAAGCATTCAGCCTGCCGAACTGCTTTTCCTAAGGTTTAATTAAAACCTGTTTGGTATAAATGAATTTGAAGCATAGAATTCTTTAACAAATGATAGAATTTGTTTGTTAATTATTTTTGAAATCTAGAAAATTGAATTCATAGAAGGTGAAATGAATACTTTCATTCATATCAAACATGAAAACATTAAATTTCAAGTGAATTCCACAAAATTTTGTAAAATTTAAATATACTAAACAGGGCTTGAGGAATTATAGAAAATGAAATATCAAAGGTCAATGTTATTATGAAATATACTCGGTATCAATTAGTTCTCAATTTAGTGTTGTCTGTTTTATTGGGGTTTGATCATAAATTAGTGACATTTATCATCTGCAGTGAAGGAGTACCGTGATGTTTCTTCACCTCCCATTGCCAGAATTCCCAAGTCTTACGTGCCAAACATAGTCTTGGCTGCAGAGTCTGCTCCTGAAGGTTAAATTTTACTTGTTTTGCTTTTCTGATCCAAAATTCCTATTAGTATCTGAACAGAGGCCTCTTCCTCTCTTTTTTTTTCTCCTTTTCTTCAGTTGTTATAAAAGAATCTGTTTAATTCACAGGAACAGACAAGAAAAGCAATTCTGATGAGGAGGATAGACCAAAAATAAAAGCCAGTTCAGTCCCACAAATTAGAGCCAGTACAGTCCCACGTCCACGTGCTGTCATATCTAGTCCTGGTAATTTCCATTTTTCGTTTAATTGTTTGATGCAAATTCATGATTTCTTTTGCTATTTGTATATTTGCTATGATTGTGCTCGTATAGCCTAAAGTTGCCCAATACATGCAATCAGGAACTTCGCAAGACCATATTTGAATGATTATTTAAATGTAGAGGGAATAGGTTGTTTGCATTGCTAGGCCGCCTGCAATATGTAAATATATGTTTTATATATTCTACCAGAAATCCATACATGTACCACATAGGCTCCTAACTAATTGAATTCTCATTTTGTGCATAGACAATGATGCAGTGGTTGGAAATAAAAACAAAGTTAAACCACTGCGGGCTTCAACTTTGAAGAATCAAACTTTGATACAAAGTAGACATGCACAATGTAAGGTTGTCCGTAATCAAGCAGTAGAAGAAAGTCCTGAGAGCACAAGGAAGTCCAAGGACAATACTGATAGTAAGTTTGATCTTAAAGGAAAGAAAGGGTCAGCTACTGCAATATCAAGCCAAAGAAGAAATATTACAACTAATAAACCAATCTCTGTAAGAATATGATAGTTTATGTTCCTATACTCAGGTCGATGATATTGAGAGCATTTTTGTTTTCTCAGAGAAATACCACAGGCTTTGTTACAAGTTTTAAGTTCCTTCTATACAAACAAAACCAAATGAAGAGGCAACGTTAATGTAGTATCATCTTTGGATTACCATGTTTCCACTTCCACAATATTTGCTTGAATATTAAGTTTTTTCCGCCTTTAAGGAGTCGACTTACCGTTGCGTGCCCATGATGCAACAGCAGCTAATCATACACTGCTTCCACTAGGTTGACAGTGATGCCAATTATTCTGACAAACAAATGAAGAAAGTGGTAGTCTGCAATTGTTGAAAAATGACAGAATTCTAGATAGTACTGAAACAGGCAACTAATGAAAGACAGAAAGTTTGATGCTGATTCAAATGATTTCTGTATAACAATTAAGGAATAGATTCATAAACTTCACATGGCAATTAAATGGATCGATACAAACAAATTTCCTGTTCGTTCTCAGAAGAGAAAAGAGTGAAGGGTTTGCAAGATCAATTACAAGTTTCAAAATAAATTCTCTCTTTTCCTTAAAAGTAAATAAATAAATAAATAAAAAATTCCTCTCTATTATATTGTGTTGAATTGCATTTGATCATGTGATTCAACGCCTATTTGCTGGTAAATCGGTATATATATCTGTTATATAGTGTCCAGAAACACCGGACAGGTTGAAGGTCTAGCCCAGTCACCGTTTCAAGATGAGTTGATCAAAACTTGTAGTCAATTCCACTTATCTATTAATTGAGGCAGAAAAGCTCATGTCCCAGCCCCAAATCTGACCTCAGCTTCCAACAATTTTTGCACAAAATATTTGATATAGAACATTGGTAGCAGAATATTTCATCCCTAAGGTCCATCAAATGAAACTTTAAACTGCTCAAAATAAGGAGTACTGGATTATGAAATCATAACCTCCATGTCTTTATGAAGCAAGTCTAAAAGATAAGAAATTCTACTGAATTTACAGAGGGAACTATCCCGACAGAAACATGTCCATCATAGTTTATCTCAATCCAACTACAGCCTGGTTGCTGCTTGACTCCCTTCTCTTTCATTTGGTCCAAAATCCATTCTGCACTAAGGTATATTTCTGCAAAAATCAAATATATGCCACACCTATTAGGTTCCATCTCCATCAAACTCTCAGTTGCAATCTCACCGATTGCAATGTTCTTGTGAATTCTACAGGCTCCAAGCAAAGCTCCCCAAACACTTGCAGGAACTTCAATTCCATCTGTTCTCATTTGATTTAGAAAGGTTATCGCTTCATTAATGAGTCCATATCTCCCCAAAAGGCCAATAAGGCAGGTATATAATGTTCATTTGTTGGCTGCAGAAGATAATCATTTTTCATATAATCAAAATAGTACCTATCTGGGTCCACCAACCCTGCATGACTACACGCAGACAGAACACCAACAGATGTAATGTGATTGGGCTTAACATCAGCTAATCTCATTTGTTCAAGCATCTCAATAGCTCGTTCACCAAATCTATGGTGAGCAAATCCACAGATTATGGAATTCCAAGAAATTATATTATGACTTGGCATAGAAGAGAATTCCATCAAGCAGATTGCATGTTTCCACCTTGCATGCATGGTAACCATAGCATTAGAGACTGCAGTAAAATGATCAAAACCTGCTTTAATTGCCTCTGCATGGATTTGTTCACTGAGATGTGAGGCAGGCAAGTCCGAACAAATAGTCGGAGCACTAGTAACTGTAGCTTTGTCAGGAGACAATTAGTGCACCAAACAAAGTGCAAACAAACCGAGCGCTTTTTGGGGTTTCCCATTCTGAAAGTAACCGCGGACATTCCAAGTGACGGTATTTCTTTCAGGCATTTCATCGAACAGGTTTTGTGCTTCGTTGATGAGGTAATTTCTCATGCAGTTGGAGATCGTGGAATTGAGAGGTTTTAGGTACGGGACTGTTTTGGAATTTGGAGTCTGTGTGGAGAACGTTGGGCTTAAAATAGAGAGTGATTTGGTGAGGTTTAGATAGAGAGTGTAACGAGAGAGAGAGAGAGAACATGCTTCATTAGTTTGAAGGCAAAACTGGAGGGAAAGAGCAAGATAGAGCTTAAGGATCCAACAATTATAGCGAATGAACCATATAGGCTATAGCTCTAAGCTTCTCACCTTCGAACTTATTAGAGTAAAATTTTAACAAGATTTTAAAATAATAACTAAATAAAAAATTTGATGACTATATTAAACTTTTTACCTAAATAGGTCATAAAAATATGGTAATTGTAATCTAATTAATTTTATTGGTGAAAATGTAAAATTTAATAACAATGTTGAATCACAAACTAAGCTTAAGTAATAAAAATATAAATTCAAACACATTTGAGGTATTGCATAATTTAATTTTTTTTAGAGATGAGTTCAGTGCTATTGAATTAAATTTATTAGTTCAATATGATTATTTAATTTAAATATATCTAAACAAATTTAAAACTTACATAATTCTTTATTTAAAAAGTGAGATTTAGTAATAGTTAATTCGCATTTTTTGCCTTAATTTCTGAATAAATAATATATTTTTGATTAATCTAAATAATGTAATATAAATAAATAAAGTTTATTTACTGTTTAATTTTTAAGATTTATCAAAATTAATGAAATTATTTTTATATTTTAAGAAATTCACTATTTAGTTCTTATATTTTAGTTATGAATTGATTTTTTTATTTATTTTTTTAATAAATTTTGTTTAAAAAATAAAAAATACATTTATATTATTTTCTTTTTAAATTAGGGATATTATCCTAAAATAAAATTTATAATCCATCTCTCACTTTTTTACATATAAACCCGCAATTATAAAATTTTTTATAAAAAATTAGATTTAAAATTTTTTTATTAAATAATCAGAAGTTTAAAATTAATTATTATTTAATTTTTAAAATTTATCAAAATTAATAAAGTGATATTTATTTTAGTATGACTGATTTAAAAAATTTAATGATAAATAAATGATATTTTAATTATTTTATAGATATTTATAAATAAAAATAAATAAAATAATTAATTCGTTTACGAAATTAAAAAATAAAAATTAAATAATAAATTTTTTTAAATATAAATATTATCTTATTAATTTCGATAGAGATTAAAGAGTAAATAATAATTAATTCATAAATAAATAGTAAAACAATTTGTAAGTGAGTGACACTGATCCAAAAGTGAAGTGAACAGTAGCCTTATCCAATACTAGCTGATAGCTCTTGCAATGCCATTGGACACAATCTGCCCACATCAGCTTAGATAGACTTATACTTCCGTCATCTTTCTAACCAAGTTCCTTCCACTTTCCTCTGCACTCTGCACGATCGCACACCCTTCTTCCATTAACTGAAAAAACCACCACTTTATAGCCAAATTCCGGCACCATGGCTGCGACAGCTGTAGCGGCCGTAGGGTCATCATTTTCTCCATCATTCAACACACTCAAATGCACAAATGCTAAGCATTTTCTATCTGATTCTTTCCTTAAACTTCATTCAACTACTCGCTTCACTACTTTAGCCTCGATCTCTCGCTCTACAGAACCACTTTCATCAATAGTTGCAGTCTCATGGCGGGTACCAAGAGTATCTGCAACTGTTGCTCAAGAAGAGGCGGCAACAACTGCTTCTTCTGTTGAAGAAGATGAACAGCAGCAAGTTGCAGGGGAAGCAGAGGCAGAGACCCCTTTGAACACTAAGCTTTACTTTGGGAATTTGCCTTATAATGTTGATAGTGCACAGCTTGCTGGTATCATTCAAGACTATGGTGCTCCTGAGCTTGTTGAGGTATTATATATAGATAAACTTTCTTGATTTCTGATTGCTAATTATAACTAGCTAGATTATGTATTAATATAAGGGTAATTTACACTCGCAGTTGCCTATAATTCTATTGCAATCACTAAAAATCAATTATTGAAATAAGATTACTTAATTTTATTAAAATAATTCTGATCAATTCAACAGATTGAGGACATGGCAATTTTACTTCTTCTTTGCTATGAACTGTGTTGCTACATAGAAATTTTACTGTCAATATTCAAGATAATTAACTAGCTTAATTGCTAATTAATAAAGCAAATTTGGTTTTGTGGGAATATTATGGAACAGGGATAGAATTCCCAAATTAGATAAGCCCTTTTTCTTTCTATAATTAATTTCGCATTTTTCACAAGATATTGATTGCTAAACCCTGCAGAGATAGATACTTGCCTGTTTTAAATGCCCTGTAAAATGCTTTTTAATTAAAATTCTTAAACACCAATGAATTGATCCTTGGATTTTGTGGTGCTGGAGTTGTAAAATCGTCAAATTAGTTACTGTTAGAAAAAATTGTTTGGAAATACTGGTAGCTGTTTTGAAATTTTTATGATTCGAACACGTGAAATTCTGTATAAAAATAAATTTTAATGACCGCAGCTTAAATAACAATTCTAAAAAGACCAAAATCTATCTTGTATAACTCAATATTATTGAGAGATTCCTTTACTGAACAATGAGAATGGCATAGGTTCTTTATGATAAGGACACTAGAAGAAGTATATATATATAGAGAGGCATTCACTATCATTTGGCTGAACAATCATCCCATGGATTCATTCTCAGATCTTCCTGTGCTAAACAATGTGAATGTTTATATAGGTTCTTTATAATCGAGACACTGGAAGAAGTAGAGGTTTTGCATTCGTGACCATGAGCAGTGTTGAAGATTGTAATGCAGTTATTGAAAATCTTGATGGAAGTGTAAGAACTACCTCTTATTAATACGCGAATTCTACTTGCAATACATATATGTATTGAATATTAATACTACTTCTAATTCAAGATTGAAGAACCAAAAATTTAATTAATTTCTACTTTACAGCAATACATGGGTCGGATCTTGAGAGTGAACTTTTCAGACAAACCTAAACCCAAAGACCCTTTATATCCAGAAACAGAACACAAGCTTTTTGTGGGGAATTTATCATGGTCTGTGACATCTGAAAGTTTGACTCGAGCTTTTCAAGAATATGGAAATGTAGTTGGAGCAAGAGTTCTTTATGATGGTGAGACTGGAAGATCTAGAGGCTATGGTTTCGTATGCTTCTCAACAAGATCAGAAATGGAAAGTGCCCTTCAATCTCTTAATGGACTGGTATAATTATAATCAAACTCTTTAGACTCATATCAGGATGATGGCTAATTTCTTTTTTATATATATTTTTTTGATAAATTTGACTCCAACTGAAATTCGATCTAATTTCTTTTATTTATTTATTATAGGAACTAGAGGGGCGAGCAATGCGTATAAGCTTAGCTCAAGGAAAAAAGACATAAATATGGGAATGAAAAATTATGATATGAGAAGGATGAAGATCAAGATTTAAGAGTGATTATTACTGAAAAAATGAAAGGAAAACACTTGTAATATTTGATATAACAAATGCAATTACTTGGCAACCTGTAATATAAATTCCCTTTCATTTCTAATCTTATCGTGAGTGGATGGAACTTCATTCCTTGTAAAAATTCCATAGTTATTTGATTATTTCTTTTATATTAAGCATATTATAATATCAAAATGATCTTTGTTACGTTTTTCTATGAAATGCCATAATTTTCTTTTCGAAAAGAAAAATTCAAGTAGTTATGTTTCATTGTTCTTTCTAACAATAACTTGCTAATACATAGGGATTGTATGTATAATAAGATGTCAAGGTTTTAACTCTTGACCTATGTTGGTAACCAAATGTCGAACATTGTTTTTCTTTTATGATCCTCTTCTAGTGTTTAGATGATTGCTTTCCCATGAAAAAAAAAAAGTCAAACTAGAAATGTCTAAGACGAGATTTTCCTTGCATTTTCTTATTGCAAATGGATTAAAAAAACAATCAAAGACTGGAGAAAAGGTTTGATTCTTGGGGAAATGATTGACAATAATGAAAGTGCTTTGGCTGCCAGGTCCATAGAGAATCCAGGATATGCCCTACAATGCTGGAATGATATTTGCAACTTTCTCCTAAAACAAAATAAATTAACAAGAAGTCAATTAGATGTGACCTGGTTAGCTTTGTTCTACTTCTCAAAATAATATATTGTCCATTAAACCTCTAATAAACCAAAATAAATAAAAATAACAAGAAACAAATGCACTACGTGCTAAACATTTAAACATTTAGTAGTGATTAGAGGGATTATGTGTTCAATATTGTAATGCATGAAGCAGACAAAAAAGAAAAAGGCACCCATTAATCCATTTATAATGTCTTCTCATATAATAATTTGAAAATATTATATTTTGCCCATTTTGTTGTGGAATGTAAAGACATGAAAATTTTCAACTGTGTAGAGATAATTTTTTTATGGATAAAATGAGTTATGTGGGTGAAACATAGTTATATGTTTTAATTGGAGATCTTTTATTTTTTTTGTGAAATGTGCATTTCGATATTTTAAATTGCTTTATAGTGTATATTAGATTCTTATAATAACATTTAATATTAATTTTAATAACTCTCTTGTTATATATAACTTTATAAAAAGTAATTTAGTCATATTAATCACTACATAAAACAAAAATTTATAAATTGATGGGAATACATTAGAAGAGAAATTATTAAGTATCGAAAGTATCTTTTCATACTATAATAGAATGTAATTAAAATAAAAATATATTCATATAGATTTAGTTTTATGTAAATAAAATGAGAATACTCATGTTTTACTTAATAATTTATCATATTAAAATATAAATAAAGACATGAAAATTACAATTAATTAAAAATAAAAATTTGGTAAATTTAATATAAAATTAGACTATTTAATTTTAATAGTTAATTTTTAAGATTAATTCTCTTATATATATATTAAAATTTTATAAAAACTCATGATTAAATTTAATTATTTTATATAATCAACGGAGGTAATATTTAAGAGGTAATTTTTAAATATATAAATTAAATATGAAATACGACTTCACAAAAAATAATTCAATTTCAGAAAATATACTGAAGATGATTGTTAAAAGAAAAAAAAAAAAAAAAAGCTAAGCCCTCCGTAAAAAGTTCATTGAGTAATATTTCAGAAATAATTTTTCACTTTTTATTATTTACAATTCCCTTAACTAACAATCCCAACAAGAACTTTAGTTGGTATTTGCCATTAGGAATTTTGTTTTTTAGTCAAAATCATTAAGGTTATTGTTGCATTACACGTAATCAAATGTTATAAAATTACCTTAAAATTTCCTAAATATAAAATGTACAAAAACAATGGTCATAATGGTCATTAAATTGCATAATAATAGCTTGTAACCAATGATAAGAATTGCAGTTACACTCATCTAATTCTACAATGCAACCTACGTTAATTAGTCTCATTGATTATAGATGATAATGGAGTGGAGAATATTCATTTTCTATGAAAATTTGTTTAACAACGGGATAAAAATTTCTCGATTTGTCTCCCCATAAAGATGAGAATGAAAAATATTTTTTTTTCGTTAGTGGAGACGAGGAGTGTATTTTCTATCTCATGAAAATTTTCATCTCCATTTTCGTGAGGACTCATTATTATACTTAATTAATTATTATATTTATTTAATTATTCCTTACATAAAATTATATTAATTAATGATATATATATATATATATATATATATAAGGAATAATTTATTTAAAAAATAATTATTATGAGATTGTTGGAGTTTATTGAAAATACTTATTAGATTTAATTTGTTCAAGTACTCATACATTAATATATGCTGAATTTTTTAATATTTTATTAAAAAATATTACTGAATATTTTTTATGTATTAAAATATTTATATTTTAATTATATTTGATTGATATTTTTTGTATTTGAATTTATTAATATTTTTTAAATAAATTTTTTTATAATTTTAATTATTATTTATAAATTTTATAAATATAAATAAATTTAGTAATATAAAATTTAAATGAAAAGTGAGAAATTCCGCGAACATAAAAATAGGGGTTAAATTTTTTTTATATGTAAAACGAAAATAAAAATGGAGATTCCCGGCTCCGCCTCGGCACCATTGCCATCCCTATGTGTAATCCCTTCAATCCGCTATAATATAAGAAAACAGAAGATAAGTATTAAATATCTATACGATGAAGCAGTAATCAAGACAAATTATTTTAAAAGCTGTGTCAGCAAATTTAATGTATACTACAGAATATTTTTTACTTTATCAAAAAATGAAAAGTCTTAAAAAATCATAATAATAATAATAATAACCAATAATAAATGAAATCCTCAGCCAATCAACATCATAATAAGTCTTCAATTATAGCGAAGATGATGGACAAAATAAAATGCAAGTTTCTAATGGTTGGCAGCTTCAAAGCATTTACATTGATTTTATTCCATCCATTATCATATAGTATAATAAAGAAAGTGCAACTATATTCATGAGAGTAGTTCGATTAGTCTTTTTCGGAGGAAAGTGTTTTTATTTATTATTTTGAAAACGGGAAAAACCATAAAATGATACTGGAAATTTGAATCTCCTATTTACCATTATAATAAAAATGTTCTCATCCATTTTATTGTAGTGTGTAACTCATACGAATACGATTCATTATTTTAATATCCTTATATATATATATATACATTAATGGAGGAAAGGAATCAAGATCATGCCCCCTAACCTTCAAAATATGTAATTTTTTTAGTGTAATTTTTGTAAAGTTTGATTACATGTTAAATTTGGCCATTTTTGTTTTAAGTGAATTTTTTTTTCAAAAATATTAGAAATTGATTTAATAACACTTTAATATATATTATGATATAAAAAATTTGGACCATTAATAAAATTTTATAGCTTTATTTTTATTAATATATATCAATAAAAATATATTATTTTAATGAAATTCGATAAATATTCTTTTTATATTTTGTTGGTTTTACAAAAGTAGAGTCAACATGATGTTTTAAACTTTATTTTTCTCTTGTTTAAATAATAAATTTTGAAAATAAAAGAGAAGGATTTTTTTTTTCTTTTACTTTTTTTTTTCCTATTTTATATTCTCTTTTATGTCGTTTCCTTCATGTTTCCACACATAAGGTAAGCCTAATAATAATAATAATAATAATAATAAGGGTAAAATATTATTTAGTCCATGACGTTTAACAAAATTAACACTTGAATACTTGTATTTTCAGAAAATAACAGTTGAATGCATCACGCTTGATTTCATCATAATAATTTGTCCTTTCGTTTATTTGACAATTAAAATATAAAAATACCCATAATTTTTCATGCAATTCCATTAAAACCTATTTTAAATTTTCTTCACTTTTTTTTTTACAAACAAATCTTTCTTTCTCCACATAATTTCACTAATCACAATACCCGCACATAAATTTTACTTCGTTCAATTTCAACAAATCCAAAATTTACACAATTAATTAATTAACCACAAAAAAAATAAAAAAAAATAAAAAAATAACAGGATAAAGAAAAAATAAGAAAATATCTGAATATGAGTTTTTTACAAAGGAAAATTAGAAGAAAATGAAAGAAAATAAAGAAAAATAGAAAGAAAATGAAAAAAAGATATAAAAGTTGAAGATAAAAGTATTTTGAAAAAACGAGTTATTTTAATTTATTTGTTATTTAATTTTTTATTTTTTAATAAAAATTAAAAAAAATAATAAAAAAAATTAATTATTATAACGGAATGAAATCTCAATTATCTAATAGTTAATTTTAAAAAATAATTGTTAATTTTAAAAAATACAGAGACCTACATATTAAAAGCTAATTTACAGCCCTTGATTCACCTTCAGCCATGTTATTTTCTTTATTACTATTATTATTATTAAATACTTCTGTTTTGTCTGTCATAATGAGCACTTTTTGTTATGTTTGATAGCTCTGAAAATCCTCAGTTGATATCTATATTGTTTTGAGAATCACTGCCCATGGGATTCTCAAATTCATACTTGGTCTATTGAGATTGATAGTTACCTTCTACTAGTTGCTAATATATCAAGACTGACAAATGGGTGATTGATTGATGTCAACTAAACAATTGCATGATGGCCAAATTAAGAATGCTTAATACAAACATGTTCAACAAAATCAATCATGCAAACAAGCCACTTGCTAGGAGGCGGCTAGTCCCAGCGGTACTGCTACACCTTATGCCTTGGAACTTTAAGTTATGCAAGTAAAGGTTTCAGGGAGCAAGCATGGATATTGATGTTATTGTTCATCATTTACCAAGGATAATAACCAAGATACATTGAATAACAGCAATAAGTTTTATGCAACAATGAAGACACGATATTGCAATGTTGTATCACCTAATTCCATTGATAAAATACAACCATGGGGCGCAAAGGAGAAAAAAAAACTGATTTATGTTTATGTGGTTCCAATTAAGAATTAAATGAAAAACATATCATCCTATAGAAGAACACAGTCATCATCTTCAACAAGCACATCATATGATCAATTAATGACTTCAGAAAGAATGCAAGATAATTGATGATATATTCAAGCTACATAGAAGCCTCGAGGAAAGGAAAGTAAAATGCCGCAAAGTGGGATAAACATTTTGGACATGTTGCATGCAAAACATGCACAGAAGGCAAATCAAGCAAAACATGCATAGAAGGCAAATCAAGCAAAACATGCATAGAAGGCAAATCAAGCAAAAAAGTGCAAGGGAATTATCGCAAAAATATGTAAACGACTTCACAAGTTCAGTAAGTTCTTGAACTTCTTAAGAATGTAACCCTAAACAAAGCTAAATGGAGGGAGATAACCTACATAGGATTAAGGTTTAATCGAGTTATTTGTTGCTCTACATAATCAAATTTAATTATATGAAGAACATAACTAAGGCAGCCAAATTGAAATTACCCCCACGGATTAGGGGAAAAAAAAAGCAACCAATGGGAAATTTTTTCCTGTTTCCTCTCTCGTTGACAACAGCATTCTCAAGTCCTGACTATCCCAAAGAAGTAATCAAGTAGAAGAATAATGATCCCTTAGTTGGAATAATCAGGGACAACCAGAGAATGCAAATCAAATATTCCACGTGATCTATAAAGCTTGAAAAAGATAGATATGCATTTAGCTTCAACATGCATAGATGTGCATTTAGCTTCAACATGCCAATTTAATAAAACACAACTGAGAAACTGAATCCATAATTCACGTATAAGCATTCAGGAACAAACACAAACATGGAAAAGCAAAATAAGCATTTTGCAGCCAATAAAAAGGGCAAACCAAGCCAAAAAAAAAGTAAGAAGGAATTATATCACACAGTTGTCAAACAAAGATGCATAAACAATTGTACAAAGAGATGGAGCAACTGAACTCAAAGAAACCTTAATTTCAATTTAATTGGAGTCGACTATATTGATTCCTTTTTTCCATTCCAAGCGTTCATGAACTATGTCTGCAAAAAGATTTAGAGTAACTAAATCATCCTTAATCACTCTTCACTCAGGTTAGTTTAAGTTTATCTCTACCTTTCTTACTAAAATCTAACTTAATATGGTATATTCATTGCATCGCTAAGTGTCTGACTCACATGACCAAACTATCTAAACTTATTTTCTCTAAATTTATTCTCAATGCTAGCTATTCCAACTTTTCCTCTAATACATTCATTTTGAATGCGATGAATTCTAAAATATCCACACATTAATCTCAACATTTTCATTTCAGCAACACAAATCCTAACATTTTCATTTTAAGAACACAAATCCTAGAGATATGTTGCACTGCCCAACACATGGAAGGTCTTATTGTTGTACGGTGTAACTTATTTTTCTACATAGCCATAGAGTAAAGAAGAGAAAATGACTTGGTACAAGTACGGAAGCTTTTAAACTTTTTTTAATGTAGCCATAAACCAAGCTAAATGGAAGGGAAGAATCCACATAGGAATTAAGCTTAGCTGAGTTATTTGTTGTTCCAATACACAATCAAATTAAAAAGATAACAAAATGAAATTACCCCCAACCTACAAGAGATAGATAACAAAATTTTCCACTTTCCTTGCATTGGTCCCTTGTTTAGTTGGAATAATCAGGGACGATTTCAAAGAGAGGAAAAACTGTGCATTCAGCTCGCCATGCCAATTCAACAAATACAATCAAGAAACTCAATCGAAAAGTTACCGCCAGTAGCACCCAATTCACAAAATTGAAGAATAAGGAATAATAATGAAAAATCGACAGCCAGCTAAAGAACATGCTTATGAGCATTCCTATAGAATCAAAATCCAAAACCAAAACCCTAATCAACCGAATAACAATAAATGCAATCATTGTAGGACCAGGAAATAATTATATTATTAAAAAAAAACTCAAAGCCATAGATAAAGATTTGAAATTTTCACATATTACTTAATACTAATTAATCCATCGATAAACTTACATAAAATCTATAAAACTCATATCTTCTACACCAAAATAATAACCCTCAAGTCAATCGATTGTAGATTCGACAAATAGGGTATCGACCCAAAACAGAAGAAGCCAAACCACCCCGTTCTGGCAAGCGATGGATTGGATCAGACAGGGGTTATAAGCTGGAAAAGCTGGGGCTTAGGCTCGGAGTTCATGCCGACAATGATGATTAAAGGAATGAAGCCATAGTGAGTTGCGACTTTAGCCTTCTTCATAGCCCAAGTGCTCCACTCCTTCAAGCATTGGGTGCTCGATTTCTCGTCCATGACCTTAGTTCCCTTACCGCTGCTCTTCCCTTTGCTCTTTAGCGAAATCCTAGACGCCATTGATTCCGATAATTCAGACCAAAGGCTTTTGTTTCCGCAGAGATTATAAACCTAAAAACCTAAACTTGTCGGTTTTTGGTTATTGCTATATAGCCTGATTAGATATCTTCACTATCTAACAACTGGCCCGAGCCCAAAAAAATCCAAAACTTTAGGCCCATATTTGAAAACTTTAACCCAATTTTCTCTTCTTCTTTTTTTTTAAAAAAATGTTAAAAAATTCAAATATTTGGTTCAATTTATATATTCATCTTAATTTCTTATGACTATTAATTATATACATAAATACATTAATTAATGTTGATTTTTAGTATAAAAAAAGTAATTTAATGTAATTAAGACTTGAAAGATGTGATGAAAATATCCTATTTATTTATATCTTATTTTTTTTATTTTGTATTTTATAATCAATTATTTCTTAAAATATAATTAATTATTTTTTTAAAAAATCATAAATATGTTTTTTTAATTAATTATATATAAATATCGTGTTAAGAAAACATTATTTTTGTTTTAAGAAATCAAAATGTCTAACTAAATAATTAATTGAAATAAAAAAATAATGAACAATATTTTTATTAGAAGAGCAATATCTAATATGCCCTTGTTTGAATGAATATGTTTTTTCTAAAATAATATAAAGAATAACATTTGAAATAAATTAAATTATCAAGTCTCAACTTATTAATAAAATGATTCATACTTTAATTATTAATGTTATATTAACATCCTCAAATGGCAATAAAATATAAAAATTTTATAAGAAATTATTAGATATCATCTTTATAAATCAAAATTTCTAACCAAACAACTAATTAAAATAACAAGCAACAAGTTTATTGTAAGAGCAATATATATTATCTTTATAAATCAAAATGTCTAACGAAACTTTTAATAAAAATGATTAGTGATTATTTAATTATAGAAATTATATTAACATTCTTTTAAATGATAATAAATATGAAATTTTTAATAAATCATTAATTATGTATTAACAAATTAAAATGTATAACGAAATAATTACTGTAATAACGAATAACTAATAATAATTTTGTTACAAGAGCATTATATTTGATATGTTCTTATTTGAATGAAAATGTGTTTCATGCAATATAAAGAAATACATTTAAAACTGAAATAAAATATCAAGTTTCAAACAACAATAAAATGATTGATAATTTAATTATCAATATTATATTAGCAGACAATAAGATATGAAACTTTTATAAAAAATCATTAGTGATTGTTTTAATGAATTGAAATATCTAGCAAAATAATTACCTGAAATAACGAATAATCAAATGAGTAATATAATATTTAGTAATTTAATTATTAATATCATTTTTATATTTTTAAATTGTAATAAATATAAAAATTTTAAAAAAATTATTAGTTATTATATAATAAACTATCGATGTTATATTTATATTTTTAAATGATAATAAAATATGAAATTTTAAAAAATCGTTAATTATCATATTAACATATTAAAATGTCAAAATAAATAATTAATTGAAATAACGAATAACCAACAATAATTTATAATAAGAGTAATATATTTATATGCCCTTATTGGAATGAAGATGTTTTTAAATTATCAATAAAAGATTGATAATTTAATTATCTATATTCTATTAACATCATCAAATGGCAATAAGAACAAAGTATTTAACATGTATTTCTAAAGAAATACAAAGAATAATATTTAAAATTAAAATAAATTATCAAATTTCAAATCAAAAATAAATTAATTAGTATTTTAATTATCGATATGATATTTATATTTTCAAATTGTAATAAAATATAAAATTTTTAAGAAATTATTAGTTATTATATTAATAAATTATCAATATTAAATTTACGTTTTTAAATAATAATAAAATATAAAAATTTAAAGATTCATTAGTTATCATATTAAAATATTAAAATGCCTAATAAAATATTTAATTAAAATAACGAAAAACAATTTTGTTACAAAATAATATATTTAATATGTCATGATTCAAATAAAGATGTGTTTAAATTATCAATAAAAAGATTAATAATTTAATTATCAATATTCTATTAACATCATCGAATTGCAATAAAATATGAAATTTTTAAGAAAAAATCATTAGTTATCATAAATTTCTATCGAAACAATTAACTGAAATAACGAATAACCAACAATAATTTTATTGTAAGAATATTATATTTAATATATCTTAATTTAAATGAAGATGTGTTTTCTAAGAAAATATAAAAAATAATTTTTAAAATTAAAATAAATTATCAAGTTTCAAATGAGCAATAAAATAATTAGTATTTTAATTATCGGTATTATATTTATATTTTCAAATTGCAATAAAATATAAATTTTTTAAGAAAACATTAGTTATTGTATTAATAAATTATCATTATTACATTTATATTTTTAAATAATAATAGCATATAAAAATTTAAACAACCGTTACTTATTATATTAACATATTAAAATGCCTAATGAAATAATTAATTAAAATAACGAATAATGAACAACAATTTTGTTATAAAAATAATATATTTATATATCATGATTCAAATGAATATGTATTTAAATTAGCAATAAAAAGATTGATAATTTAATTATCAATATTCTATTAACATCATTAACTGACAATAAAATATAAAATTTTTAAGAAAAGAAATCATTAATAACGAAACAATTAACTGAAATAACAAATAACGAACAACAATTTTATTGTGAGAACATTATATTTAACATGTCTTAATTCGAAAGAAGGTGTGTTTCCTAAAAAAAAATATATAAAAAATAATATTTTAAATTAAAATAAATTATCAAGTTTCAAATGAGTAATAAAATAATTAGTGTTTTAATTATCGATATTGTATTTACATGATCATATTGCAATAAAATATAAAACTTTCAAGAAATCATTAGTTATTATATTAATAAATTATCGATATTACATTTACATTTTTAAATATAATAAAATATAAAAATTTAAAGAATCATTAGTTACCATATTAATATATTAAAATGTCCAACGAAATAATTAATTGAAATAACAAATTTATTATAAGAGTAATATATAATATAATTAATACGCCCTAATTCAAATGTAAATGTATTTAAATTAGCAATAAAATGATTAATAATTTAATTATTAATATTTTATTAACATCATCAAAGGGCAATAAAATATATATTTTTTAAGAAAAATCATTAGTTATCATAAATGTCTAATGAAACACAAACAATAACTTTGTTACATAATAAATATATTTAACATGTCATGAATTGAATGAAGATATATTTTTTAAGACAATATAAAAGTAATATTTAAAATTAAAATAAATTATCAAATTTCAAATGAGTAATAAAACGATTAATTATTTAATTATTGATATTATATTAACATCCTCAAATAAAATATAAAACTTTTGAAAAAAATATTAGTTATCATATTAACAAATCAAAATGTCTTATAAAACAAATAATTGAAATAAGGAATAACAAATAATAACTTTAAGAGTAATATATTTAACATATCATGATTTTTCATGACATAATATAAAAAATAATATTTAAAATTAAAATAAATTATCAAGTTTTAAATGAATAATAAAATTATTAACAATTTAATTATTAATTTTATATTAGCATCTTGAAATGATAATTAATAAAATATAAAATTTTTTAAAAATTATTAATTATTAAATTAAGAATTAAAATATCTCACGCAACAATTAACTGAAATAATGAAAAGTGAAAAATGGATTTTTATAGTAATTTCAAAAATAATAATTAAGAAAGATAAGAAAATACAGTGAATATTATTTAATAAAAGATATAAATAATTAACAAAAATTAACAAAAAGGGCAATAAATAAAGTGTTGTATAATATGTTAAATTTTAGAATCCATCCAACCCAACCCAAGAAAAGCAAATGCAAAGGCCATAGAAAGAAGGGCAAGAAAATAACGACGCTGACGCAACGCAATATTAATAAAAGATCGAAATATTATTATAATACGTTGATTCGCGCACGAATATCGAAAATAATCTTTTATAATCTGTTGATTTTAGAAATATCAGGAAATAGATATCAATTTCGTGTTTTTAGAAAAAATGAAACTGGAAGAAAATAATTTTTTTTTTTTATTTGTCAAGATTGCCTCTTACAAAATAAAACACGCCTATTTATAGGCTAAAAAAAAAATAAAAACCCTAATGGGCTTAACAGGCTTCGGCCCAAATTAACAAAATAAAACAGTTTACAAAAAAAAGGAAACGGATGCGCATAAAACTTCAGGGGCTCCGTTCGGGCTTTAAACGGATGATTTTGGGGTCAAAACTAGGCCACTTTAGGTTTCTTAGCAATGTTCTAAATCTTTGAATAAATTTCGAAATAAGTACTCATGGCCCCGTGGCTCATCCTGTGCTGAAAGTTATGTCTTTTTAAAGGCAACCTGCGTGAAATGCCCTATCTTGCTTCTCTAAAAACTGTAAAGCCTACTCCTCTATTTGCTGGCCTGCATCATTCCCCCTTGGGTAGAGGAAATTCGCCCTCGAATTGGCAGCTACCTCGTCATCTGATGAGTCACCATGAAAAGGGATCAAGTGCTTGACGTTAAACACATCGGCAGTGCGAATGTGACTAGGCAGCTTGAGTCGATAGGCATTAGGATTAATTTTATCAATAATCTCCACAGGACCAATCTTCTTAGCAGATAGTTTGTTGTAGTCCCCTACTGAGAAACGCTCTTTGGTTAGAACGGCCTAGACAAAATCACCTACCTCAAACTCTGTATGCCTGCGCTTTTTATCTGCATGTAGCTTATACTTAGAATTGGCTGCATTGAGGTTGTCATAAACTGTCTTGTGGACCTCCTGTAACTCATGCACAAAATTTGTAGCTTTTCCATAGAGCTTGGTGTTGCTGGGCAAAAGCATCAAATTGAGTGGTCCACAGGATTGTGTAGAATAAACCACCTGAATTGAGCTGAATCCAGTACTGCGATTCATAGCATGGTTCTGAGCAAATTCTGCCTGGCATAGCTTTTGATCCAACCCTTTGATATGTTCTCCAACCAAACACCGCAATAAATTTCCAAGGGATCTGTTGACAACCTCTGTCTGCCCATTGGTTTGAGGGTGATAAGCACTACTGAAATTGAGCTGTATGTTGACCATCTTCCATAGGCTACGCAAAAAATGGCTAAGGAACCGTGTATCCCTATTAAAAACAATGGTTGTAGGCAACCCATGTAGACGGTACACCTCTCGAAAGAACAATTAGGTAACATGAACAATTGGGTAACATGAACAACATCTGTAGTCTTCTTGCAAGGAATAAAATGAACCATCTTAGAAAAACGATCAACAACAATAAAGATGGAATCATTACCTCGCTAGGTTCGTGGCAATCCCAACACAAAATCCATGCTAATGTCAACCCACAACTGTGAAGGGACTGGAAATGGCATATACAATCCAGCATGGGTAGCTGCCCCTTTGAAAACTTGGTACACCCTACGTCTCTGCACATATTTATCCACCTCCTTGCGAATGCTAAGCCAATAATAAGAAGTTTGAACCAGCTGCAATGTTTTGTCCCTACCAACATGCCCTTCCCCATGCAGTTCTTGAATAATTTGCAATCGCAAGCTACAGTCAGGAATACATAATTGATTCCCCTTGAACAGAAATCCATCATGGATGAGAAAATCTGTTTTCTTTCCAGCCTGCACATCTTGTAAAACTGCAGAAAAATAAGGGTCAGTTTCAAGTAAGTCACGGAAAGAGTTAAGGCCAGGAACTTGAACTCTCATGGACACCAGCAAATTGGTTCTGCGACTCAAGGCATTTGCAACCCAATTTGTGACCTGGCCTTGTGCTTTACTACATAGGTAAACCGCTCCAAATATGAAACCCAAGGTGCATGTCTCGAAGACACCTTATCCTGCTTCTGTAAATGTCTAAAGGCATCATGATCAGTGTAGAGAACAAACTCTCTATGGAACAGGTAATGGCGCCAATGTTTCATAGACTGCACAACGGCATAAAACTCCACATCGTAAGTGCTATAATTCAGTTTAGCACCAGACAGTTTCTCACTGAAGTACGCCATAGGTCTGCCATTCTGACTTAGAACAGCTCCAATGCCAACCTTAGAAGCATTTGTGTGTAGCTCAAAAGGTAGTGAGAAATCTGGCAACACCAGAATTGGTGCAGTAGTTAGGCGTTCCTTGATCACTTGGAAGGTCGTCTCAGCTTCGGCAGTCCACTCAAACTGTCTACCCTTCATGCAATCTGTGATTTGAGCCATGATACTACTAAAGTGAGGGATGAAGTGCCTGTAAAAAGAAGCAAGACCATGAAAGCTCCGAACTTTAGTGATGGTCTTTGGAGTAGGCCATTGCTTTACAGCTTCTATTTTTCAGTCATCATCCTGCAAGCCATCTCCTGAAACCACATATCCCAAAAACAGAACCTTGGAAGACATAAAAACACACTTCTTTGTAGCTGCATAAAATTTCTCCCTGCGAAGAACACTAAAAACTGCTCGAATATGCTGCATGTGATATTATGGATTAGCACTGAAAATTAAAATGTCTTCAAAGTATACAATGACAAAACTGCCAATGAACGGCCTCAACAACTGATTCATTATACGTATAAAAGTGCTAGGGGCATTAGACAGTCCAAAGGGCATTACTATCCACTCGTACAACCCCTAACGTGTTTTGAAAGTTGTTTTCTATTCATCTCCAGGCCGAATTCGAATATGATGGTACCCACTCTTCAGATCCAGTTTGGTAAATACAATTGCACCACTAATCTGATCAAGCAAATCATCCAACTGCAGAATAGGAAATCTGTACCTCACTGTGATCTTGTTAATGGCTCTGCTATCTACACACATCCTCTAAGAACCATCTTTCTTGGGCACCAATAGGGCTGAAACTGCACAAGGACTCATGCTCTCTTTGACGTGGCCCTTAGCTAAAAGCTCTTCAACTTGCCTACGCAACTTGCCTACGCAACTCATCATGCTCTCTGGGACTCATTTTGTAGTGGGGCCTATTAGGCAGAGCTGCTTTTGGCTCCAAATCAATGTGATGTTGTATATCACGCAAAAGAGGTAATCCATTGGGTAACTCTTCAGGAAACACATCATTAAATTCAGCAAGTATAAGAGCCACCTCTTCTGGAATACTTGCTGACTATGTGATCTCTTTCTCAATCAACACAAAAACTGTTTCGGCACTCTGCATATCCTCATCAAATTGTACCAATGACAACAGATTAGTACTGGTCCCTATCGGTGGGGTTTTAGCCACTGTTGGCTTACTAGGCACCAACACAATCTTGACACCCTCAAATACAAAGTTGTATGTATTGGCCCGCCCGTCATAATTTACGCTCCTATCATACTGCCATGGCCGCCCTAATAATAAATGACATGCATCCATAGTTATCACATCACACCACACAACATCCTTATATCATGCACCAATAGAAAACGTGACTAGGGCTCGTTTAGACACTGTTACCTCACCACCTTTCTTAAGCCATGAAAGCTTGTACGAGTTTGGATGTTGTTCTGTCTTGATATCTAATTTCCTCACTACCTCCTCTGAAATAAAATTGTCGCAACTCCCCACATCAATGACAAAATGATAGACCCTGCTTAGAATGGTGCAAGTAGATTGAAAAATATTCTTACGCAACCAGTCATATTCGTCTGCAGCTTTAGGAGTTAAACAAGACCTCCTCACAACTAGTGCAGTTCCCACATCTCTCCCTACAAACTCTTCGTCTAAAGGCTCATCATTATATACAGGCAGTCTTTCAAAAGCATTATGTTCTTCCTCATAATCATCATTTTTAGCAAACAATACTTTTTTTCCAGCTTTCTTACATTCAGATTGCCTATGACCCACTTCTCCACATGCAAAACACTTAATACCACTGCTACTACTGGCTTCCCTATTAAACTGATTAGCACTCCCCGTAGCCTTAGTTACATTCCCACGTACACGATTTACCACAGGATTTCCAACAACATTATTACTAGTGGGATTTAGGGGATTACCAAAACTGCTTGTTCGATGAGCTTGCTGCTTCTCGACAACAAGAGCCCTTTGGTGTGCAGCCGAAATAGAGACAACATCAAACATATTGACGGTGTCTTGAATCTGAACCCGCAATCCTCCAATATACCAAGCCACCAACTGATCTTCTGTCTCATGAATCTCATTCCTGGCAATTAGTTGGTAAAATTCAGTGGTATAATCATCCACTGATTTGGTTCCCTGCCTTAGATTCTGTAACCGCTGGTACATTAATCTTTGAAAATTATAAGGCAGGAATGTAGTCCGCAGGTGCTTCTTCATCTTCTCCTAGGAGGTTATCTTCAGTTTTCCCATCCTTTCATGTGACAGTTTTGCTTGCTGCCACCAGGCCGATGCTCGACCTCGTAGTCTGGTTGCTATTAAGGGAATACGTTTGTTTTCAGGCACTCCCTTAAATTCGAACACCTCCTCCACTGTAGCTAGCCAGTCTAGAAATTCCTCAGGTGCAAGGCTGCCATGAAACTCAGGGATTTCAGTTTGCATCCCAGCCTCCCAACGCCGCCTATCATCATCTTCCTCAACAGGTCTACGTCGCCTGCGAGGTGCCTCATCAACGTACTCCTCTTCTGTACTCAAATCGTCCTCATCAATGTCTGGATCACCACGACGATTCTGTTGACAATTTTATCGTCCCTGATTGGCCTTAAGATGGGTCTGCATCAATGAGTCCATTCTTTCAGTAATCTGCCCTAACACTTATTCAAATCTTTCCTCTATTCGTGCCACCCTTTGTTCTAGGTCACACTCGTTTCCCTCATCAGGACGTTGCTGCTGTTGTCGTCGTGGAGGCATGGCTTTTTTTTTAAAGCTCAAGCTTTGATATCAACTGACGCAGCGGAATATCAATAGAAGATCGAAACACTATTATAATCCGTTGATTCGCGCACGAATAACGAAAGTAATTTTCTATAACCTGTTGATTTTAGAAATAACAGGAAATAGGCATCAATTTCGTGTTTCTAAAAAAACAAAACTGGAAGAAAATATTTTTTTTTATTCGCCAAGACTGCCTCTTACAAAACAAAACACACCTATTTATAGGCTAAAAGAAAAATAAAAATCCTAATGGGCTTAACAGGTTTCGACCCAAATTAATAAAATAAAACAGTTTACAAAAAAAAAGGAAACGGATGCGCATAAAACTTTAGGGGGTCCATTCGAGTTTTAAACGGATGATTTTAGGGTCAAAATTGACCCGTGCTAAGTTTCACAGCATTATTCTAAATCTCTGAATAAGTTTCGAAACAAGTACTGATCTCGTAGCTCATCCTATGCTGAAAGTTATAATCTTTTAAAGGCGATCTGTTCGGAAAATTCTATTTTACTTTTCCAAAAACTATAAAACCAGCTTCTCTATTTGCTGGCCGCATCAGGCGCCCTTTGGAAGGCAGAGTTTGTTTCCATAAAATTTCAGATATTGAGAGAGAGAAATTGAAAGTGTTGGGTTTAGAGAGAGAAGGGGACAGACAGAGAGAGTCATGCAGAGAAGGGTGACACGAGGCCATCAGAGTAGGGGGCTATTGAGGAGTGAAAATCCAATTGGTCAGCAACTAACCATGACACCTTACTACCATATTTGTCGTCTCTTCTTCTTCTTCTTCTGTAATTATGATTCATATCTACCATTGGCAATTTCGCTCTTTTTAGATCGCTCTTCCTTTAAAATCACTATCTTCCTCTTATATATATCACTATCTTTATACCCATTAATCCACCCCACATACAAACACTCTTGCTATACAATTGAAGTTGCAGAGCAGCCTCTGTTCTTTCTAGCGTCAAGTTCTTTCATATTCATCAATTCTCAAATCTATATCTGCCTTTGGGCATTTGGGTAGAATCTCTTTACTCTTTTTTCCTTAATTTTTGTTTGTTTATGTATTTATTTTATTAGTGGATCATATATAATTTTGTGCCTGTGTGATTTTTTTTTTTGTTGATTATTTGTTTGTGTGATTTTGTGTATTCTTTGAATTGGGTTTTTGATTTACTCATTTCAATGCTTGTTTGGTGGATTTTTTTTCTAAAAAAGTATAATTTATATCGAGTTGTTTGAATCACTTGTTAAGAAGTTTAATCTTGAATAAATTTGTTCTGGCTATTTTTTTTGTTAATTATAACTTTTTTTTTTGTCTATGATGGTGATTATTGGTATAATTTAATTTTATGATCTATGGTTTTACTTTTATCACTTTTAATGTATGAAGTTTTTTTTCCCCTTTTCTATTTTTTGGGGTGGGGGGTATCTTTAATAATTATAAAGAAAAAAAATTGTTCAAATGGGGTTGGTTGACCAAAGTTTTGACTATCTTAATCAATCAACATGTAAATTGAAAATTGTTCTTCTGTCTTGTGTACTTTGGTGATTTATAGCACATATAATCATATCTAGTATTTTTACTTTAGAATTATTTTTAATTTTCTTACCGTTCAGGACTAGATTTCTTATGATTGAGAGCTAATTCTTGTGACCCGAACATAATGACTTCTGATTAAAAAACCATAAAATTTACCGTTTAAGTTATTTTTTGGAGGTTTAATTAATCTTTAAAAATTAAAAGGGAATAAGTTTGTTGATAAACCATCCTTGCAAATCTTATCAATTTTGCATGTAAGGTTCAAATTTGTTTTCCGGTCATGATTCATGTGATTTGGTGATATGTAGCCTGCATAATCATATCAAACATTCTATATAAAAAAATTCAAAATTCAAAGTTCCTGTTCAGATTTGGATCTTTAATGGTTTAAGGCTGGCCATGTACTAACTCATCATGGGATACCTTTCGGTTGAATCATCAATCATCAATCGAGTATGTGAACTGAAGAATGTGTATAGATCTTAAATGCATGATTTTATATATTTGTAGCTTTTAAGATGACATTAGACATTGTGATCCCAAATTAAAACTGTAATTATTTTTATCCTTTAGGACTAGATTTTCATAACAAATCTACAGAGAAAATGTATATAACATTTTTTTTTTCTTTAATCAGTCCAAAATAAATTCCTTTTAATATTTATGTTCCTTTTATTTGGTTATGGCCCCAATACTCATTGTTGGTTGAAGATTTTTTTTTTAATCTGGTTTAGGGCAAGATCTCTATCACTACTTATGATAGGAACACAATTTTCCTTCTTTATTTTTCTTCTTCTTCTTCTTCTTTTTTTTTTTTGCCTTTTTTTTCCAAATTTTCCATCTAGCTTGAATTTTACTATCCTGGCGTTTTGATCAATAGCTCTTTCATTCTTTTGGTTGCGAACTTTCAGGATCTTTTATAGCATAGATATTTATACTGATTATATTCTATTTCTTTATAATTTTGTGAGCTTTTGGATCGTATATTTTTTAATTCATCAATGATATTCTCCTCTCCTTTTTTTTTTTTTTCGTTTTTGCTTCTTTGTACTTTGGTACTAAATCATATTCACTAATAGCAATGCGAGAGGATTTTTTTTTTTTTTTGTACTATGTCCCTTTTTCTCTCCATCCAAATGTTATAGTTTATATTGTTGTTCTCCATTTCTTTTATGAATTTGTTTTTATACGTACAGATGACATAAATTTGTTAACTCTCAAGTGTAGTCAAGTTTGGAAATCATGATTGTAAATCTTAAATAATGAGTTCTTTACAAATTAGCCGCCCTCCATTCTTATTAACTTCTGATGAGGCTAAATCTTTGAAACGAATGGAAGGATTTTCGTTATTAAGTAAACCTTGAGAGTTCGATGGCCTTATTTACTTATTGAAAGTAGTAGGTATGAGTCCTCTTTTCAAGTATTTATTGTTACACTCTTATGGATAATGGTAAGGGAGCCCTTTGTGTTTAAATTTTTTCTTTTTAAAAGAATTTTTCTTTTCCTATCTCTTTGTTTTATTCCTGATCATTGTTCTACTAATGGCTTATGTAAAGTTAAAATAATAAAAGTGCAAACTTTCTAGTTTTTCGCCATGAGGCCTTTGGCCTGTTGGTCATGTGCTGTGAAGGGACT
The DNA here is from genome assembly GCA_948193065.1 of Aleurites moluccanus. Taxonomy (NCBI): domain Eukaryota; kingdom Viridiplantae; phylum Streptophyta; class Magnoliopsida; order Malpighiales; family Euphorbiaceae; genus Aleurites; species Aleurites moluccanus. Next base: position 22,687 of record CANXYC011275675.1, on the reverse strand, counting down.
CGGTTCAAGTCCCTCCTTTGGCAAAGCTTGGTAAAACCAAGTTTGCATCTCTCAAGTTGCTAACCTCCCCGAGTTCCTCCTTTGGCAAAACTTGGTCAAACCAAGTTTGCTTCGCTTAATTTGTTAACACCAACAACCCCCCCCCCCCCCCACCCTAACTTGTATCTCTTGTAAAAAAAAAAAAAAATCCTTTTAAGCTTTTCAAACTCTCCCCATCTACACTTGATTTCCTTTTAATATTTGTTTTATGGGCAGATATTGCCACAGATATTAAATTATCAAGTTTGTTAGCTATACGTGCATTTTGGGTCAATAGCAAAATCTCAAAAAATAATCATGAGATTTTTCATGACTCATTGGCTATCTGGAAGCCTTATTTTAATAAGTAAATATTCTTAAATAATGTGGTGTCTTGATAATTATTATGTTGCCTGTCCTTTTCTATTCTACACTGTCTGTGTTCTCCTTCTCATAATTTCCGATGCTTTCATTAATTGATTTCATTTTGCTTTCTTTTCTGTCACCTTCTTTTCTGTTTGTCAATCAATTTTTTAATGATGTAATACTGTGTCCATTTCTTATCCTTTTCCTTTATTTTTGGGCTATACTGATATTAATTCATTTCATTGGTGTAAATTAAAGCTTGAAAGAAAATTTATGGCAAATTTGGGGTGTATTTATGCATTTTCAATGGCTCTTATTATTTTTTTAGACTGAAAGATGGCAGCCATATTGAACATTTATAAAGCGTATAAAATTTTTTTGTTTTGTGTGTTTGTAAGTGTGCTTGTTTCAAGGCTGGTATTGATGTACTAAATGCAATTTTTTAAATTATTTTTGTGGTTTCTTCTAATTTAGTTGTTTTATTCTCAGGTCAGGAGAGAAGTTCTTCTTCTAGCAGTATTTCTTTGGGTGATTGGCCTCTGAAGAAAAAATTTACTGGTCGTGATGCAAGGTCAAGATAGCACCTCCAATGCCAATCAGGGAACCTTTTATTTGGACTATCAATCCAATGACATCAGTCTCCGATGGGATCCGAATAATATAGTTCCAGCTGATACTTTTGTTCATAACAACTACCCTGTTATAGGCTGGAAGGGTCAATCTAGTTCTAGTGTGAACAATCAAAACCCTTTTCGGTTTCAAGATTTATTAGCTGAACATGGGTTGGTATTTAATGGGATGGATCAATCTACTTCGAATGTGAACACCCAAACTCCTGTTCGATTTCAAGATTTATTAGCTGAAGATGGTTTGCTTTCTTCTCCTGTTGGTGTTGGAACTAATCAAACTTTGGAAGAATGGCATTTTAGGCCAATGATTGCTCCTTTTCCATATGGTATTAACACAAGTCTAGGAGATAGTCAGCTCACAAATAGGCAATTGTCTTTGCAACAGGCCAGTTATAGTTCTCTCCCTCGAAGCATAGACTTAAATGCTGCATGTAATGGCCATAATATTGATGCCAACCTAAATATGGCAACAGGTTTGTGTTTAAATCCATTTAAACAAAGCAGATCAAATGCTAATCAAAATGCAATTGCCAATAATCCTTTTAATTCCTATCCACTTGTGATCTCTTCTGGAATTGCTGGATATTTGTCGGAAGAGAATGAGGGTGGAGAAGGCTGCTCATCAGTTGGTAAGCGTCTGTCCTACAAAAGAAGAGCACCTGAAGATGCTTCTAGTAGACAATTGTCTTCTTTGGGGGAAAGCTCAAGACAAGCTCAAAAATTTGTTAAAACTCCTACAAATAATCACTTAAGGAATTCAGAACAGCTGTGTACCGGACCTGTGGTCAGTTTAGGGGCAGGTCCTCTGCTGCATCAACCTTCATGTACTGCAGCAAGTGGACTCGGAGTTGGTGCTACAGCTGAAGCTGAGCCCTACCGAAGAAACATCCGACTGAGAAGAACTGTAAATCAACAAGATTTTTTGCCAGCTAACTTGGTGGCATCGAACACAAGGAATTCTTATGCACAATTGCCAGGTCAACCAGCTGTTAGTTTCCCATTTAATTGTGTTTCAAACACAAGCTTGCCGATGGGAATTGTCCACCCAACTCCTCCAATACAGCAATTTGTCCATCTTCCTCCTGAATTTCAAAGAAGAAATTTCGAACACTTTTTAACAAACCCGAACTTTGTACCTGTAGCAAATTTTCCTAAAAACATTGCTTCCAGTTCCAGAAATAGCTCAAATTCACGTTTTCATCAATCAACTCCTTCCATTTGGTTTCCGCAAGGTAACATCGCCCAGCAGTATGGACAGGGGATCTTAGACACTGTGAATCACACTGACTGTCAAAGACAAGTTAGTTATTGGCCACAGCATTCGGGTCTTTCGATTGCTACAGGAGAGAGAGAATTATCAGCTATAAGTGGCAATGCAAGGCCTTATCAGATACCACTTATGTCAGGATTAACAGCACCAGTGGAGAGACAAACTGGTGCTAATCCTGAAGTGGCACTGCACTCATTGATTGCTGCTCAAAGGAGAAGCAGACTGGTGTCTGAGGTATGCATGATAAAACATCTCCTTCTTAAGTTTTATGTCTTTTATGAATTTTATTATTTGAGTACTTGTCTTTTATGAATTTTATTATTTGAGTTAACGCTAGTAATTAAAGAAAACAATTACCAGGCTAAATACTATTCCAAAACTCTAATAATTTTGATCTCACCTGGATTGTATAAAAGAAATTTATTTGTGGGAGAACTCTCTGCTTGTTTCCACTATATCTGAACTTCTGAACAATTCTTCCTGTTGGTCTTAGAGATTCCCTCTTTTATTATCATAATGTTAAACATTATCCAACCAACATTCTTTGATGAGCATGGAAGACGTACAAAGGGGTTGAAGGATTTGGAAATTGAGGATTACCATAGTGAAGCTTTTTTTCACTGTCTTTACAACTTCTTCAAATCAGGAGTTTGGAATATGGTGGAAATTAACCACTCTTCTTGACATATTGCAACAATTTTTCTAATTTATACCTAAATTAATCAGAATTTATGTTATGATCTCTACATCTGAGCAAAATGTTATAAAAAAATTGTAAATCCAAGTAAAATAGAGCTAATCTATACTAGCAAAACAAAGTTTAAACAAATATTTGAAGAAATTTACTTATTTGTCAAAAGTTCCTTGCAGCAAGTTGATTGATGTCAAGAGTTTGATAAAAATCTAATGATTCGAGGTAAAAGTGGAAAAGTGTAAAATTGTGAAGTGCAAAAAGAAAGTTGTTTTTGAATGGTTAAAACTTAAAAGTGGTTAGAAGTGAGAAATAGGTAGCTGACAAGCAGAAAACAAAAGGCTATTGGAATTAATAGAAACATGGCTTTTGGATTTTAACTTCATTGCAAACAATATGAGTGGCCCTGTTACTGATCTGTTGTGCGTTTCCTTCATCAGGTATTTTCACTTGTTTGCTCCAGCTATACATGCTTCAGTTATTGCCTCATTTATTACTCCTTTCTCTTTTTAGAGTGTATAGCTTAAACTTGCAAGTTTTGTAACCTCAACAATGGATCATTTTTCTTACTTGGATTTCTGCATTAATAATCAACAGCATCTATCCAATTTTATTAGTTTGCTTATTGTTGACATTATCAGGTTCGCAATGCATTGGTACTTGTCTGTAGGGGGAGCTCCTTACAGTTGGAGGTAATGTCTATTTAGATTCAAGCTGTTTTTCAGATTTCGTTTAAAGAATATAATATCTTGGTGATGGTAAATGGATGAAAAAAAAATAGGCAGAACAGAATCCTAACATTTACTTCTTATTAATTGGTGGATCTTGATTTCATGAGCAGCTAAGATTCTTAAGATGGTTAAATAAGTGTTAAGCTTTCTTTGACAACTAACATTCAGCTTATTAATTTAAATATTTGGTGGTATGCCAGGATGTGATGATGATTGACCGTTCAGTGTTATATGGTGTTCCTGAAGAACCTGATATGCACAAAGTTATGCATCTTGATGTGGATAACATGTCCTACGAGGTAAGATTATAAAATTTGGATGATGAATTACTTGCTTTTATATGCTAATTTGCATTAGCCTTACCTTGAAAAGCAAGTAGAAGATTTCTAAATAATGACTAAATATGTTGTTTAGGACCTACTGGCCCTAGAGGAGCGCATTGGAAATGTTTGCACTGGACTAAGTGAAGATGCTATTCTGGCACATATGAAGAGGCAGAAGTATGAAGCAATTGCAATGGGGTCTCCCCTCAAAGATGAACCATGCTGCATTTGTCAGGTAAGAGCTAGTACTCAAATATTCTTCCTTCTGGGTATGTGTTGAAAGGAAAAATGAATATACTGGTTGTTTTGTTTTGTTTTTGACGTTGGGGAAGGGATTTAACATTTGATGAAACTCGAACTCTTGCACTACTCATGAAATGCACTCGTCTTGCCGCTAGGCTAAGGCACCTATTACTATCCTGTTAGATTTATTTCACTGCTTTAATTTTTTAGCGTGATGTTTTAATATGATTCTCATTTATATATATTTGTATCGCCATGTGACATAACTCGCTTTAACTTTTCCCCATTTTTCTTCCCAAATCATTTGCAGGAGGATTATGCTGATGGTGAAGATCTTGGGAAGTTGGACTGTGGGCATGACTTTCACTTTAACTGCATTAAGCAGTGGCTTGTCCAGAAAAATAATTGCCCCATCTGCAAAATGACAGGCTTGGAAATTTGAGATTATTAAGCTGTGGAGTTTCTCTATTGTCTTCCATGGATCATTGTACCTGGCATCTTTGGCATTATGTTTTAAGGGATAAATTTTGGGTATAGCAATCTTTTATTTAAAGGATACACTGGCAGCCTAGGCCTGCTAAATTTAACTTTGTTGAAGTAAAAATCATGTTTGGATTTATTTATTTATTTTTTGATTTAATTTAATGTTGTTGCGTCTTTCCTAAATTTATTTGGTGTTTCTATATCATATATTTTGCCCTGAAGCATCCTTGCTTACTCCTATCATCTCATATTTGATTTTTTGTTCATATTAGATTTAATTTTATTTATAATATTTAAATATTTATTTAGTTTGGCAATGTTTTCAACTTTGTAATTTTTTGATAAACAATTCAACTGTTTTTTCTAACAATTTAAACAAAAATAAAATCCATTTGTTTCAAAACATTATTATAATACTGTTATTTTCAATATCTAACGTGATAAACTTCGAGGGTGTTTGGATTCTCAATCTAAATATCCCAAATTCATTAATTTTTTTAAAATCACTTAAAAATACTATTAAAGTGTTTGGTATTAATTGTCAAAACCTATTTTTTATTAGATTTTACTTTTTCATCACTATATCAATTAAATTTTTTAAGTTAATATGAAAATCTCAATTGACAAAATTCTAATATGACAATTGGACTATATACCCACAAACAATTTAAGAAATTTAAACACAAATATAATCATAATATTAGATGTATACATCAGTAATTAACAAATCCATTAATGTCTGCCCTTCTCTTTCTATAAAAACACACCTTCATTTTCTTTATTTCTTACTATAGATGTTGGATTTCATCTACTTTATGTTTAGTAACTAGTTTACCAGTAGATTAATTTACGATACAATATCATTATTTTTTATTCATATTCTAATAAAAAAAAAATAATCAGTTCAAATTCAAAAATACATTAATTTTGTGAAATTAGTAGGTTAATATCAGGTTATCCTGCATTCATTTAGGATAATCTAAACTTTGTTGTAAAACGTGTACTATTTCAAAAGGTTCTGTTTCAGATTTTTAGCTACCACTAACGTTCACTTTTTTCCATATGAAAACCAACTTTCTTTGCATAATTGATATACTAACCCAAAAAATATACTTCTGTTTCTTTCTTTTTTTTGTGCATTGTATTGTTCCTTTCTTCATTGCTAACCAGCAAAAAGATTCAGTTGAATCCTGGAAAGTTTGAAATAAATCCTTCAGTATAGTGTTATCAAAGCAAGCCTCTGACTGTGTTTCCTGTGAATTCTTCCTTCCTACTCCAACAATCTAAAGGATTTAATTTCTGAATTCTTTGCTTCTGTTTCAATGGCCTCCAATACCAACAATGCTGCAGGAACCAACACCAACAATGCTGCTCTAACCAACATCAACAATGCTATTGGAATCAACACCAACGATGCTGCTGGAATTAATACTACTGGAGATGTCATTGGAGGACTTAATTGTTCACATTATCATTGAAGAAAGATATAGGAATCAAACTGAAGCTGCCAAAGCAAAGGAGTTCTCCACCAATGCCAATATTGTTCAAGATCAGCTGCCACATCAAAATAAAAGGTACGATTCTAAGTCTAATAAATCTGGCAATAAACCTAGCTACAAACTAAAAACTAACAACTAAACTTTCAATAAAAAGGGTAATTGTTTTGTTTGTGGCAAGCCGGGGCATCATGCTCCTCAAGGCAGGCACAGAAAGAGAAATGACAATCCCACCAAACCTAAGGCCAACTTGGATGAGGCAGATGATAATGACAATAAGATAATAGTTGCGGTCATTTCTCAAGTGAATTTGGTTGCCAATATGAGAGATTGGGTAGTAGACTTTGGTGTTACTAGGCACATTTATGCCAATCGAGATGCCTTTGACAATATGAACTCAGAGATGTATTTGACTGATTCTTTGACTAAGCCATTAGGGAAGAAAATAGTGGACATAACATCAAAATCAATGGGACTTGTGTCCTTAAAGAGACACTAACAGTGAGTAACCCAACCAATGTGATTGGAAATCTCATAAACTAGGTTTATATATGTATAATAACAAGTCAATGTTGGTTTAAACACTATTTAAAAGGAGAATAGTGAGAACTGCAAAATCAAAAAGGGTTGAGCATTGCACTTAATGTTTTCATATCCCATATGGGCAGTGTATTAGCAGTATACACTTGATGAAACCTTGGACATGGTCTCTACTCTCTAGAATACTCATGAATATCCAAGACGGCTCATTGCCTTTTAGCGTTACACTGCGTTGAACAGTATAATTTGTGAAATACAGTGTTAGTAAGATAGATATATATAATTCACAAAAGAATTTTATGATTCACAAAAATTAAATATCACCAAGGATTTTTTGGGTTATTTATTGAGATTTTTTCAAAAATATCGAAAAAAATTATTTTATTTTTATTATTAAAAAAATATTTTTTCAAAAATATTATGTATGTAAAAATATTTTTTTAAAAACAAGACATATAACAAATATAAACATATACCAAAAAATATATTACATATATATTAAAAAAATAATAAAAAAAATAACTATAAAATTAAAATAAAAATTAAAAAAGAGTATATTTATATAATATTTTTTTATTTATTTGCTTAAAACACACCAAAACCTATGCGTTGTACTTCATCTCTTTAAACCAAAAAAAAAAGTTTCCAAAAATATTTTGCCTTTTGAAATATGTGGCGGTTATTGTAAAATGTGTACTATTTCAAAAGGCTCTATCTCAGATCGAAAGTGTACAAACTTTTTCAAGCACGGGCTTTAGTAGAGAGCTAGAAAGAGGCAAGATCTCACCCGAACGAGATTGGGCCAAACTTTTACGAATTTGACCTAGTCACTGTGCGTTGCACGATCTCACGTGGAGGGGAGACTCTCGTCGCTCCCTGAGTTTTGGCCTCACGTATGGTCCATAAAAAAAAAAAAGAGAAATTCTTAGGTGTTCTGGAGCTTTAATTTTACCTTTTTTTGTTTTATTTATTTTTGTTAAAATCCAATTAATTACTTTTAAAATAATAACGTTGGAGGTCTGATTTTTCTCCTACAATTTCAGCTTTTCTGTTAAGATTTTTAACTACCACTGGCGTTTACTTTTTTTTCCTATAAAAACCAACATTTCGTGCATAATTGATATACTAACAAAAAAAAACACCTACATATTTTTTCTTCTCTTTTGGGTTTTCCTGTGTATTGTACTGTTTACGTGTTCCTTACTAACATGAAAGAAGAGTTAGTTCCCGTTTGGCATAATTTATACAAAGAAAAAAATAATTTTTTTAGATGAAAAGTTGATTTTGACTTAATTTATAATATTTGTTAAATATCAAAATTAATAAAAGTAATTATCTAAATAGCTAAAATTTACCTATTTGGATAAGTTATAAATTGAAACTTTTCAATATAGCTGAATTTTAAATTAGATGCGTAGTTAATTTTAAAAAATTAGTGGACAAAAATACTCTTATAAGTTTATAATCAATTTTTATATTGAATTTTACTAAATACAAGCATTCAGTTAATTGCTGTTAATTGTTTTTGAATGTATCACTTTTAAAAATAATTTTTTTTTATATATAAAAAATTATTTTTATAAGCTATATCAAATTAGATTTAAATTAATTGGTGAAATGGTTGAAATAAATTTCAGAACAGTATTATCAAATTACGCCTCTGATAGCGTTTCCAGTTAATTCTTCCTTTCTTCTCCAACAAACCTAATGATATTATTATTATTATGATTATGTCTAAAATGAAATTTAACATTAGTGAATTCTAGTAATTCACAACCTTCAGGAAAAAAAAAATCATACATTAACAACGACAATACACGTGCATCCACTACATATTGGGAACATGCTATTTTCCCACTCCAATCAACTAATCAAATCACTTGACCAACCATCAATCAATCCTCTACCGTCCGATCTTCCAATCCCATTTCCCAATACAATTTCATCCCGATATCCACTGACACGTCGACATCCATAGCAATTGGGCCACCTCCTAGTTATTTAATAAATAAGTTGCCGTGTGTAGATGATAAAGATGATGATGATGATGATGGATGGACCTCAATCCTCATGTTTTATTGATGGTGACACGGATACTGTGGTGGTCCAGTCCGTAGGGTAGGCAGAACGGGCCTTGGATACGAGATCTATTTAACTAATGGGATTTTGACACGTATGAAGAAGTGAATCAAAATCCTTTAAAAAAAAAAAAAAGCTGGCTGGAGACGTTAATTAGAAATTTTGGATTGGCTTTGGTGCGTTGTTAAGGTGACGTTGGGTCAGACAAGACTGTGATAGGGATAGATAGTGAGATGTCCGATTCTCTTTCTTACCCAAACATGATAAGACGTTTTTAGACCAAATCTGCTAAGGACTTTAGTTACATTTCAACCATATCTCCATTAAAATGTTAAAATACATATACTATTTAAAACTTTACAAATACCTATATTTAAAAATATATATAATATTTAAAATCGTACCATCAACGGTCTGGTTTGAATAGTGAGGAGCAAATACTCCTTGTAGATGTTTCGAGTCGTTCTTCAAGTTCGTAAAAAAGAAAAAAAAAATAAAATTTATTTATAAAATTAGAAGATCATTTTCGGGGTTATCCAGAAGATTTGTCTGTATTTTTTACTTAATTTAAGTTTTTTTTAGTTTATTTTCTTTTCAGTTAAATAATGGTGTTTCTCAAAATTTAAATGAAAAATTTATATTTTCTCCAAAAATTTTTTATTTAATTTAAAATTCGAACATAACATTTTTTAATTAAAAATATTAAATTGTTATTAAAATATTTTCTTGAAAAATTTGTCATATATAGAGAAATCCAGAGCTAGCAAAACTCTTTTTCCAAAATTGTCATGAAACTGGAAAGGCTAGGTGGTGAATTTGGTGAAATTCATGCACAACTTAACAGGCCAAAAACCAGTTATTAATTAGTTAAATTAAATACTTATAAACCTTATTATATATAACCTGTGTCAGTTGTGTGAAATTTAACCTGGAAAGGATAGTTCCAGGTAGTGTTATATTTATATTTATATTTTTGTACCCTTATAATCTCCTTTTTTTAATTCATTAGTTCTCTCATTTGCGTGTCAGGACTCAGGAGAGTCTGAACTGAGAAATCAATATGATTTTATGAGTAGTTATGGATCAGACTAAAAATCAAACTGAACCAATATAAAAATAAAATAAAATGATGGTATAAATAATAATAAAAAAAAAGCACACAGAATTCGATATAAGATAAAGTTTAAGTCAAATGACTATACAATACAATACAAGAGCAGGCTCTCTCTGCTTTCTGGTAATGCAAAGGGATCATATCAGAATCAGAAAGACACATTAAGGAATGGAAGTGGGTGCCTTGTTGGCTAGGATTCTTTTGATTGTATTGTATATGTATATCTGGGGCTTCTCCCGTAAATCTTGTGTCTTGTTTTAGTTGAGCTATGGCTGACATTGAGCAGAATCGATAAAGTTACTTTTTACCACCTGAAGACAATGTAAATATATTCAACATTTATTTTCTGTCATCATACAAGTTGAGAGAAAAGTGCAGAAATAAAATCATTATAACCTTAGCATTTGCTCTCTCTCTCTCTCTCTCTCTCTCTCTCTCTCTCTCTTGTAAAAAGAAAGAGTTATTTCATTTGATTTCGATACCATCCAAATGTAATTAAATTTTCTTATTTGGTTTCCATACCATCGAAATGTAATTAAATTTTCTTTTGAATTATTTCTGATGAGAAATAATTCATTAAATACTTATAATAAAGGTTGAATCAGTTTAGAAGATATGTTTATGACATGTAATCACAGAAAAATTAGTCAGAGACCCACTAAAACTATTCTAGTGGGAACTTCAACAGCTAAGTCATCTCCCATTGTGAAATAATTGAAGTTTATATTTACTATACATAAAGAATATGAGGAAGATAGAGTTTTATCTTCATAAATGAGGGATCTACTTTTTTATTATTTAAACTTCCAATTTACAGAGAAATTGATGGTTAATTTTATTTATCATCAATTTCTTTTCATAACTAAATAAATAAATTGATGCAATTTTTTTTAACTCATATATAGGCAGTAGCTATTGGGTGCATTAATCACTATTTCATTTAGTTTAAGACTATTAGATAAATGTTAATATATCATGATTAAATCACCCTAATAAGATACACAAAAACATTGAAATCAATTTTAAATTTCACATATAATAAGATTTTTTTTTTTAAATATCAAGTTTAGATAAATAAGAAAATATATATAATTTTAGTATCGGATCACCATTCTAATTATGTATAATTTGTTATTTAGTTTTTGAAGTTTGATATTATATGAAATAACATGTTATATTATATAGAACAAAATTTATTTTTTAAAGCTTTACTTCATTTCTAACTAATTATAAATTATAATACTCCTAAATATAACTTAACAGTCAATATGATATGAATAATTAATGTTAAAAAAGAAGAAGTTAATAATAATGGATTATATATAGATGTGATATATGTCAAAGTCACATACACATATATATGCATACATGATCTTTTGTTGGTGCATGCATTATATTAAAGTACTAATATTTATATAATTAATTATCAGAGAAGTATACATTTGATATGCTACTTGCTATATATGTTTTTTTTTTTCATTAAAAAAAGAACAAACAAAATTATATATAATATAATTTAGGGTATCAAACTCCATAAATATCAGAATCAAAATACCAAAAAGCTTTTGATGAGCTTTGTAAAATAATACTCTTTTCTTTTTTTTATCTATCATTTTAGAAATTTATCTATTGTCATTTTTAATTATTGTTTTAAATTTTCAAAATAATATTTATCAATTTTTTTCTATTTTATCCTTATAATATTTAATTAAAATATAACTTAATTTAAAATAAAGTTAATAATATAAGATTAAATAAATCATTTTGAATCTAATTAATAAGTGTCTTAATATATATGTAAAACCTTAAATGATAAATTAAAAAAAATTAAGGAAATATATGACAATGCATAGATTAATCTAAATCTGCTAATTTATCATGTTAAAATAAATTTCCTTATAGTCGTGATTAATAATAATCCTCCATCTCCCATACATGTTAATTGTGGATTAGTGTTTAATCTTTGGAAAAAGAAATTTGGTTTGTAAAATAGCTGGTCCCAAGTTCCGTCAACGGACCGAAATTGTTAGATGTAATAGTGTGATGCCATGCATTTAAGGAAAGTTGATGTAAAGAAATGACAACTTGCATTATCACAAGCATGTGCGGTATGGCCAATTATCAGAAAATGATCGAATGCTTTTAGATAGATATCAATGCCAGTGAGGCAACATAAACAAAATGTATATTTAGGCTATGAAGGAGTCCAAGATCAAGGGACCAATCAGTTGGCCAAAAACAATGCATTTTCATGGGGATTTATGGCAATTTTCCCTCACTTTTTAATGTTAGTTATTCTGTTTTCTTCTTTTAATTTACCCATAACAATATGAATGATACAGTGGTTTACATAGTAATTCCCTAATTCATAAATTCCATCTATGTTAACTGATTAGTCAACTAATTCAGTTATGTTTTCAGTTCATACCAAATAAACATGGAAACAAATGACATCAATTAATAGTTGGTTAGTACTTACTATTTATTTTTTAAATAAATATTAAAAAGTTTTTTGTGAGTCACACGTGTGACTGATAGTGGGATATCACCTGACACAGAAAAGGCCATAACTTTACCATTACCCAGGTCGGTCAAATTTCTCATTTGACAGACCAATCATTAAAGCCCTTGACAATTCTCCATAGCAAATCTCCAATTCCAAGATCCTGATGCTATCTTGTCCCCACTCGCTTTACTGGCGCGTTTCTGTTTCTCCATGTATACCAATTTAAACCCGCCATTGAAATTCTCAAACAAGGCTTTCAGTTAGTTCTGTAACCCAATACAGAGAGATTAAGAAAGTATTTATTTTGATGGGAGATATGTATAATACGTGTTCTTCTTCATCTACAGGAGCCGATCACCACCGTTCATCTGATGAAATCTCGCTTTTTCTCCATCAGATTCTTCTCCATTCTAATAATTCTACTTCTTCTTCTTCAACGACGTCGTCATGCTCGTCTTTTGTAGCTTACTCAGGCCCACAGACGCAGTCATTTACAGCTCCACTCTCTGTTCATCCTCACCGTTCATCTGGATCAATGGTGGGCTTGGATTCGTGTGATGGAGTGAACATTGGTTTTTTCGCGGAAAATGTGAGAGAAAGAACGGCGGCTAATAATGCTTCGTCTTTGTCAATTGGTGGAGCTAATAGCGAGAATGAGACAGATGAGTGCGATTGCGAAAGCGAGGTACTATTTTATATTTTCTTTTTAAGCTTTGTTTGGTTGCATATAAAATTTGGGAGCAATTCTTGATTGCAGGAGGATCTTGAAGCTTTAGTAGAGGAAATACCAGCAAAACCAGCTCCTCCTCGTGGTTCATCAAAGAGAAGCAGGGCTGCAGAAGTTCACAATTTGTCTGAAAAAGTTGTTTTTTTTTTTCAATTTTTTATTGGGTGCTCTCTTTATTCTTTACAAATTTTCTTTTTATCTGTTCATTTGACATGTTCTGTTTTCTGGGGTTTCTTGAGCAGAGGAGAAGAAGTAGAATAAATGAGAAAATGAAAGCGCTTCAAAATCTGATTCCAAATTCTAACAAAGTATGTATTCATTTTTCTAATTTGACTTTATTATGAGTTTTGATTTTGGTATTTAGTTATATAAATTGATTGCTGTAGTTCTTCTCTAATGGCAGACTGATAAGGCTTCAATGCTTGATGAAGCAATTGAATACCTGAAACAGCTTCAGCTTCAAGTACAGGTTTGTTGCATTTTTTTGTATGCAATTTTTTCTTTCATTTAGTATTGAAGATTTCACCAATGCTCATAGCCTATTTTATGCCTTGTTAACTTAATGCTTGGTATTGTGGTTGGTTTCACATTCAAGATCAACTATTGAATAAAGAATGATGAAATTACAAGAAATTCATAATGATAGGGGGATGACAAATTTTCAGTGTACAATTAAAACCCCTTCCCCCCAAACTAAAAAAAGAAAGCTGAAATCGAAAGAGATAATAGTTTTTCTAATAAGAGGCATTAAATCACAATATTTCATTTTTCATTTGTCCTTATTTTTATGTTTTGAGGAAATTTTCTGATAGCTGATTTTAGTGGGCATTTATGACTAAATTGGTCTGATTGTCAAACTGGGCATAGGGTAACTGAAGGCATTCCTTCAACGTGCCTAATGTAAGAGGGAAGCAACAGTAATGATCAATGGAGCTAGTTTGGGTAGACTAACGAGTAATGATGTAATTAAGGGATCATACATTCTCATTCTTGATAACTAGCTATGGTGTCAACAACCTTCTTTCAATTCGAATTTATCTCTTTTTATTTGTTCGGTGAGATGGAATAGTCAGAACAATGTCTTAAATTTTTAGTCCTTGTTGGAAATTCTTCCACACATTGGTTCTTGTCCAGTGTGAAGAGAAACAAAGTAAATGTCACTGTTTTGGTTGTCATGTTGGTATATGTTTTGTGGAAGATCCCCAAGTCTATCTGACCAACTGGTATGGAGATTATGCGTCTCGAGTCGTGATTTACCTAAAGGGTTGAGGCGTGCTTTTGATCTTTGGAATTCGCTATTTTAATCTAACATGATCAATTTGTCTATTAAACCTTAATTATGAGCTTCAAACTAGAAATTTTTATATTCCTCTCATTGAAACCCTAGAAAAAGTAGGGCAAGCAGAAAAAAAAAATTGAAGCTAGGAGAGATAATAATGATGAAACCAAGTTTGTTTCTGAGTTGCTAATATGATGATTTGCATTCCAGATGCTATCAATGAGAAATGGAACAAGTTTGCATCCAATGTGCTTACCTGGACTGCTGCAACCGATCCAACTCTCGCAATTCAACCGGGGTTTTGATGAGGAAAGTGGGCCTCAGCATATGAATATAACATGTAGTTCTCCTCCAAACCAAGAAAACCAAGAACAAATGATATTTGATCTTCCAAACCAATGTTCTGTCTCAAACCAGTTATCAGTACCCAATATTATAAATTCAGAAACCCCATTTGGTGTGGAATCATCAATCCGGGCTCACTTTGGGCCTTTCCCACTTCGCTCATCTTCTGAGGTAAGTTTGACAAGGCGCCCTATTGAGTAACATTGTGAATGGATTAGCTATCTTACATGCCTGCATTTGAAGGAAATTTGCAGGGAAGATGTCCTGCCCCACAACCAACTTAGGGTATTTAATTCAGAAAGGACTCGATCAGGTGTGTCTATGTCTTTTGCACTGATCATAGCAAATTTCATAGTGTTGCACTGAAGCCTCTTCTATAGCAAATCTCGCGTCTTTTGCAGTTGAATTTATTGAAAGTTGATCTATCACATTAGCACAATTTGACATGTCAGCTCTTTGCTAGAATTTGAAATGGGAGCCACGGCTACAACACTTCATTTTGAAACACAAGCATATAATTTGAAGGACAGCAGCTCATTAGGCACATGCATGATAGGAAGAGACCAAAGTGAATGTATGTTCTTAAAGAATGTGGAAGATAATCTTATAATTTCCCCAAACTCGCAAGGGTAAATTTAGTTTCACAATTTTGTGCATTATGTCACCATATAATTGTTCATGTCTTAATTTATCTTGGCATTGTGCTTTTTACCAGGACGCGAACTGAAAGAAGTGTTTCCTGTGATGAAATTAAGATAGAAAGACATGTTATTTGAAACGAAGAATCCTGCCTAGACTGATGTTCCAGCTTTTGTTTTGACATTAATCTGGGGCAATCATGAATTAGACTTTTGGATACATGCAGCTGCGGTTTAGCAGAATTGGTGTCTTCGATGCTCAAGGTGATGCATCCATAGAAGAAAACTAACTGCAAAATGTGTTAGATATGCCATGTTCACATTAATAAGTGCTATGTATATGAATCATTCTAACAAAACCTTCAGCCTTAAAGCTGATTGAAAGGCTAGGTTAAACTATTATCTATCTTTAAACACTTGGTTATATTCTATTGTTGATTCGTTACTAATTACTACATATTGATCTGGCAACATATCATCTCCTTTTCAAATTAAATTTTAACAGAATCTGCTACTTAAATTTTCATCTTTGGGTCATTGTTGAATGTCAATTGGTCAAAAACTGAATAGAATTCAATTTTCTTTCCCCTCTTTCACTTTGCATATCCACCAAACTAGATATCAAGAATTTTGGGGTGACTTGAAAGCAAACGTTCCACCTTGGACTGATTCATTTTCCATCAATTCATATTCAAGAGTCTTGTTCGTGTCCATTGGGTTGCTTTGAATATATATTGATGGCTACAGAGTGTGTCAGGACCCTCTCTGGAAGCCGCCTTGGACCCGACGGGAATCCAATCGGCGTTGGGACTGTTACCGGCTTTATTTGAAAAAAAAAATAGAAAACAAATAATTGAAATAATTAGTTGTAAATGAATTGATTATAATATTATAAAAATATAAAATGAAAGACAGGAAAACATTGTTTTTAAGTAAGGTAATGTAATAAATTAGATAATAGATAATTTTGTTTATTTATAATTTAAACCATTTCTTTGATCCAATAAGTTATTATTCCATCAATAGCCAATCAAACATTCTTTTAAAAATTGTGGAGAATTAAATATTGTTAATAGAGTTTTGTGAGTTTTTTTTTTTTTCATTATATAGTGAAATTTTTTATTAATTTAATGAGTTATTAGAGGAGAATATTACATATTTCCTTTGTAGGAAAAGATAATTTTTTTTTTTTTTATCGGTCCTAAATTATAAGTTATTTTTTTTTAATAAATAATGAATTAATTTATTATATTAAACAACACATGAATAATATGATTAAATAGAATTTTAATAGAATTTTATTGATAATGAAATTTTATTATAGATAACAGCTATAATTTTATATGTAATGAAATTTAATATTTAAAAGAAAATTTATTGATATGAAACTTTATTAATTTATAAAATTAGCATTAAAAATAAATAATAATTATTTTTAAAATAATTATTTATTAATATAAATAAAGGGTATTTATGAAAAATATAAAATAAAAATTATTATTTTAGCTAAATTAATTATTTTATAAATTTATGTGAAAGTAAAAATATATTTATTTTTTTGGATAAAAATAATATATTATATAATTATTTATGAATTTAAGAAAATTTTTAATTTTAAAAATACAATTTGTTCAACTCTGTTTTATTATTAAATTAAAATCGGCGGCTAGACTCACATTAATGGGATTTCAAAACTGATTTGTTAAGTCTTTCACAAAGAAAATTACCAGTATAAAATAATTATTCAAACAATATAATCAGCTAATTATTGTTTCTTCCGTTTGTAAAAAAAAGATTCACTTCGCTTTTTTTTTTTCAATCATAAATTATAATTTTTTTTTTTTTTTAAAAGATAGTTGATTTGTTAATTTATTAATATATTATTATTTAATATTTTATTATATTATATTTTTATTAATAATTAATTAATTTTATCGGATTAAATAATATATATATGCTATAAATTTGAATATTTAATTAGTAAATAATACACATTAAAATTTTGGTATAAAATAAAATTAAAAAAATAAATTGAATTTAAAAATTTTGAAAATTATTATTTTATATATTATCTTCATCTAAAAAAATAAACTTACTTTTCTTTTTCATTTATCTCAAATTATAGGATAATTTTTTCTTTTAAATAATTATTTATTTATTTATTTACTAATATATCATTATATTTCACTATTAATATACATTTTATTAATAAGCAATTAATTAATTTTATTAAAATATTAACAATAAAATATTATTATTTACATCATTTATATTACTCATCATAATTTAATAAATTTATTTTATCTCATTAGTTAGCTGTGTTAATAATAATATAAACTGTAAAAATAATAATATCCTTAACAATAAATAATAGTTAATTCATATAATAAATAAAATGGTTTTGTTCGCACGTTTATTAATAATGAAATTTTATTAATATTAAAAAATTAAAAAATAATTATTTTTAAGATAATTATTTATTAATATAAGTAATGTTTAAAAAAATTATTAAATAAAAATTATTATTTTAATTAAATTAATTTTTTTTTAATTTATGTGAAAATAAAAATAATAAATTAGATGGACCAGAATTTTTGTTCCCTTTTACGAGGAAACTAATTTCATAAAATTTGTGAATATTAAAAAGTACAAAATATTAAATGTGATAAAAATAAAAATATACGGTTGTAGAGCGGCGAGGGACACGTCGGAGAATAGATTTGGCTACAGAACTAATCGGAAAATGTTCCATCTGTTTTTCCTATTCCCATCGTCTCTTTCTCTCTCTAAGTTTATTCTGTAACCAAATTCTATTCCATAGAAATAACCAAAGAAACTTTTCTCTTCTATTTGTATGTATTCTCTTCGTCTCCTTCGTCACGCTCACGTTTCTGCGTTTTTTATAACTCGCCATCTATATATATATGTGTTTTGCTAAGCAAATTAACAGAACCAAAAATCAAAGCAAATTTTTGAGTTTTTTTTTTTAATCCCTAGAGAATAGATATGGAGGTGAAAGCTAATGGTACTAATGGAGATAGCTCCAGGTTCGACTCGGGTCGGATACCGGATGGCCCGACCAATCCCATGGTTACGCCTCTGTTAACCGATCTCTATCAGTTCACCATGGCCTATGCTTACTGGAAAGCCGGCAAGCATCAAGAGCGAGCCGTGTGAGTGTTTATTTGTTTTCTTTTTTAATCCATCTGTTTGGTTGCCAAGAAAATCGAAAAGAAACAAAAATCAGTTCAGTTTTTAATACTTATTAATTAATTATGCTAACATGTTAGTTTGAACTTCGTATTCTGAAGTTAATATTTGAAAATTTGAATACAGGTTTGATTTGTATTTTCGGAAGAATCCGTTTGGTGGTGAGTATACTGTTTTTGCTGGATTAGAAGAATGCATAAGGTTTATCGCTAATTTCAAATTCACTGAGGAAGAGATCGCTTTCGTCCGTGAAAGTTTGCCTGGTACCTGCGAGGTAAATTGGAACTATCAAACTGTTTTTTAGATAATGCCTACTGTTGATTTTGTTTGTAAATAGCTGTCTAATTGTTTACTGTTTATAATAGGACGGTTTCTGCAATTATCTTAAAGAACTTGACTGCTCTGAAGTTGAATTGCATGCTGTTCCAGAAGGATCAGTTGCATTCCCAAAGGTTCCTCTGCTACGAATTGAAGGGCCAATTGCTGTAACAATCTTGTTTTTGCTCTCTCTCTCTCTCTCTCTCTCTCTCTCTCTCTACATATATATATATATATATTGGCAGTTTGTTATGTTTGGATGTTTTAACTTATTCTTTATTTTGAATTATGTATCTCTTGTGCTATAACATTTATAAAATTGAAGTAGATTTAGAATTTTTTAATGTTTAATGCTTTTGCTCCTTGTTTCAGGTGGTTCAATTGCTGGAAACTCCACTACTGAATCTTGTTAACTATGCATCACTAGTGGCAACAAATGCTGCCAGGCATCGATTTGTTGCTGGAAAATCAAAAATTTTACTTGAGTTTGGGCTTCGACGGGCTCAGGTTTTCAATTGTTTTTTTTTCTTTTTATTATTATTCATGAGGTGCTGAACTAATTCAGTATGAAAAAGATCTCTTTATTTTACATATAGGGTCCTGATGGTGGAATAGGGGCGTCAAAGTACAGCTACATTGGAGGATTTGATGCAACGAGGTAGGTTATTGTATAAATTATTCCGCATTGTACATTGCTATTTACTTCCATTAGATGGATTATTATGGTTTTTCTCATGTTCTTTCTAGTTGGTAAATGATGACTAGTATCTGGTGATATACTTTACACAGTTGACAGTCATTTGATGTTTCTTGAATCCAGATTTAGCTATCGAATGTCGAGGGAATAGATTTAATTGAAATATGATTGTCTAATATATAACATTTTTTAGTGTTTGTTTAAAATTGAGAATTTGAATATTTTTAATAGAATTGAACCTAGATGGCTCAGGTGATATTATGCTAGGTTTGGGATGGATAAATCATTAGTCTGAGTCTTACCTTCCAGGTAAAAAAGATGAAACAAAGAATTTCTTTTTCAAAACCAAGGAATACACCTTGGTTTACTTAAATCATTTGTTTCCAAAAGATAAAAGGAGAATGATAACCTGCTGTCTCATGGATCATTAAGAGAGAGTTTGAATTGACAATTTGTTTGGCGATGAAAATGTAAAATCTGAAGGCTCATTGAAGTTTCACATCCCATTGATTTTCTCAGTTAAACAATCATATCTGGGATCTCTTTTCTTTGTTAGTGGTAAAATTCAGCATTGTTCTTCCGGAGAGGAGTTATCTTATATCCTTAATAGTTTCTTTTGTACATAGATTGGCAATTCCCAGGTGCTGTTTTTGTTTTATTCAGTTAGCTTCCATAAAAAAGAGAGCCATCATTCTTTAATCATCATTTTCATTTGTGTCATCATGATTTCAACATAGTCTATGGAGACAATGCTCACTTTTAGGTTGATCTGGAGTCATTTGAACCTTTTCTACCTTATATTAATTCTTCAAGTTTTTATCTGGGCTGATTTTGACATGTCTGACACTGCAATTTTTTGTGTTTTTATTAGCAATGTTGCAGCTGGGAGGTTGTTTGGGATACCTCTTCGTGGGACACATTCTCATGCTTTTGTTAGCTCATATATGGTTGGTAATCCTCATGGTTGACTTGAGACGTCTTTTTGTGTTGTTATAACGAGTAATTTCAAAGCAGAGTAGCTTAAAATGATGCAAATTTATTTTTATGTGCTTTGAAGTAACATTTTAGTTTATGATGGCATAGCAATGAGTAAAAGAAAGAAATGAGTGCACGACTATGAATGATAGGAAATCCTCCTATAATTCAAAAAACAACTAGCAACAATAAACATAATCAACACTTCTTAAATAACCATTATTTGCTGTTGTGTGTTCTTCTTGTAAGTAGTGTGGTTATTTTTCTTGTTTTCTTCCATCTGGAGCCTTTAATTGGGACTTGATGAAGAAACTTCATTCTTAATATATACTACAATTTCTTCATACTAATGTTTCTGGGTTCTAAGCATGTATATGTGCATGAAAGATTACATGTTGATGTATAACAGTTTATGATATTATTTCTTGATTTTGGTTCACTCTTTTGCCTGATTTATCTCCTTATTTGCAGAGCCTTGATGAGATTGTAGAAAAATCGCTCCAGAGCTCTGACGGCTCAAGTACCTGCGAGGATTTTGTCAGTTTGGTTCAGACATGGTTGAACAAAATTCAGGTGTTATGCATTGCCCTTTTAGATTAATATTATTGGTTAACAATGGTCCACATTATCTTTGTTTATAGCTGGAGATGACAAAGTTAACTTGTTACTTTTAATCAAAAGCCGGAGATGACAAAGTTAACTCGTTACTTTTAATCAAAAGTGTTTGCCTAGTGAACACCAGTGTGGGCTATTCTATATATTTACTCTGTCTCGCTCTCTTTGAATAAAGTTGAGTAATCAGGTACTGCATTGTGGTTGGTAACTTGGCATGGACAGTGAAAAAAGTCCAGTTCTCAAACTTCTAGCTCTGGTTTTTGATTTCCTTAGTTATGCAATTGCACACCATAAAACTTTTAATGTAACCCATAGTCTGGCAGATGCAAATGAGGTCATTTATGTGGCTTGGAATTCTTTTAAACATAATTTAGCAAGTTTATCAACTGAAACTATTATGGCAATGGGACTCTTGTGTTAATCTCAGACAATTTCTTGGGGTTAGCATGTATCTGGCTCTTCCTGTATAGAAAGACAAAAGAATGGGATCCCAATTTTGATTGAAGTTCAAAAGTAGGTTATTTGCATTAGAACTGAAAGTACAAATGTCAAGCTTCACTTGTTTAACATTGTTCTTTTTTTTCTTTTTTTTTAATTTTTAGTTTTTTCATATGTTTATTGCCAGCTAATTATGTACATATTGCTTGATCCTCAAAAGTACAAATGCCAAGCTTCACTTCTTTATCCTTGTTCTTTCCTTCTTTCTTTTCTTTGGGGAGTCTTTCTGTATGCCCTATTTTTCATTTTGTTAATATTTAACTCATATGCAGTGGTCAAGTTCATTGGGCGGCCTTATTGGTGAGACTAATCTAAGCGAGCTAGCAGCTTTCACCTCATATGCCTTGGCATTCCCAAATAATTTTCTAGCTCTTGTAGACACATATGATGTGAGTGAATTTTCATATAAGCTTATTATGATCCTATCTATTGCATGGATGGACCTATCTGCCTTAACTTTCTCTTTCTGCTTCCAAGATAAGATGCCTTTTTTCTTGTGCTTTACTGTCATGATTTGTTTTAGCTAGTTGATGCTGTGATTCTCAATCAGTTTTGAATATAATGATGAAAGATAAACTTGACTTGCAAATTTTAACTCTGTTGCATGGATGGACCTATCTGCCTTAACTTTCCTTTCTGCTTCCGAGATAAGATGCCTTTTTTCATGTGCTTTACTGTCATGATTTGTTTTAGCTAGTTGATGCTGTGATTCTCAGTTTTGAATATAATGATGAAAGATAAACTTGACTTGCAAATTTTAACTCTCTCTCTTGTGCTCACACACCTAGCACAAATAAGCATATTTAACACTAGGGTGCTAAATTCATTTTGTGGCTGAATAGTTTTGATGCATTTAGCTGCGCTATCTCTCTCTCTCTCTCTCTCTCTCTCACTCT
>CANXYC011275640.1:0-48125 GCA_948193065.1 Aleurites moluccanus | reverse complement strand
TTTGGAAATAAAAACTAAAAATATTTTTTCAAAAATATTTTTTACTTTTTATTTTTAAATTTGTCAAAAATATGAAAATGAATTTTTTATTTGTATTAAAAAATTTAAGAAGAAATAATTTAATTTCTTCTTAAATTATTTTTTAAAATAAAAAATAAAAATATTTTTAAAATTTTTTATTTATTTTAAACTTTGTAAAAAATATGAAAACAAATTTTTTAATCTTAAAAAAAAATTAAAGCAAAAATATAATGTAATTAATTAAAAATAAAAAGCAATAACATTTCTATCTTTTTATTACCCTTGTAAGGTGATGGAGTGTTTTCCATATTTATATTTTTATATTTTTCGTATTTTCATTTTCCTTAATTACTTTTAATAGGAAACTTATTTTTATGTGTTATTTAAGATATTATATTAGTTTTGATTTGTTTCTCTATTTAAGTTAGTTTTGATTTATTTTTTTATTTATGTAAATCTGGTGATTTGTTTCTTTTTGAGAATAAATTACCATATTATATTTTAAAATTTTCTGAAAGTTATTTCCCATATATAGTTATGTAAACCTTAGGGTTGGGGGAGTTTGAATTTGAATTAAAAATAACTTTTCTATTTGGAAAGTTGTTCCTTCTAATTTTCGGTATTCTTTTTTGAATCAACGAACTTTTATACCTATTTTCTAATATTTCTAAAATCAACAAGTTATAGAAAATTATTTTTTGGTATTCATGCGAGAATCAACGAATTATAATAGAATTTCATTTTCTATTAATATTCTGCAGCGTCAGTTGATATCAGAGTTTGTGCTCGTTCCTTGAAAAGGCATGCTATCAAAGAGAGGATGCCAGGTTATACATGTAGAGGATGTTTATAATCGTGATACAACAGTTCAGATGGAGCAATGTATCATGAACCATATGGAGGAACGTATGATACAAGTGATGGATCAGTTAACCCAAGAGGTAAATGAGCTTTTAAGAGATCAAATATTTAATCTTTATGCCTCAAAAATAATGTCAAATGTCAATTGAGATTTACCTCCAGTATTTAATGATTATCCTGATTAAAAAATATTATTATTTACAACGATAGTTTCATCATCTATTGAGAATCATAATAATATCGGGAAATCGCAATAGATCACAACACAATTGCACAAGAAAGAATAATATTATTATGAATATCAATTATTCATTAATCTTTCTACTGCATTTGATTCTCAATTTATCAAAAAAAAATTAATTGAAACTTATATCCAAAATTATTGGATAGATTGGATGGGAATTATAAGGAAAATTGGAAAGTTTTACATTATTTATGAGTATTTTACGACTATGTGTTTTCAATATAGAATTTTTTTATTTAAGAATTCTTTTGAAGATAATATTGTTGTAAATTCGAGGATAAATTTTCTCTACCCAAGAGAGAATAATGGAGATCAATAAGATTTGGTGTTTTTCATATTTGTATTTCTATATTTTTAGTATTTTTATTTTCCTTAATTACTTTTAATAGGAAACTTAGTTTTAAACGTTATTTAAGGTATTATATTAGTTTTGATTTATTTCTCTATTTAAGTTAGTTTTGATTTATTTTCTTATTTATATAAATCTGGTGATTTGTTTTCTTTTGAAAATAAATTACTATATTATATTTTAGAATTTTCTGAAAATTATTTCCTATATATAGTTATGCAAACCTTAGGGTGGGGGAGTTTGGATTTGAATTAAAAATAACATTTATGTTTGGAAAGTTGTTTCTTCCAATTTTCGATATTCTTTTTTGAATAAAAAAACTTTGATGTCTATTTCTTGGTATTTCTAAAATCAACAGGTTATATAAGATTATTTTTCGGTATTCGTATGAGAATCAATGAATTATAATAGGATTCTGTTTTCCATTAATATTCCGCTGCGTCATAAAGTTGACTAAGGGTTGATTAATGACAAAATTAAACGGAAAAATCTAGTAATATATTATGACATTTGTCAGAAAGGAATTAGTGTGTTTTTGAAAACTCAGAGAGAATTTAGTGTAATAAGTCATTGTACAGAGGAGAAATAGTAATTAACTCATCTATGTTCAATAAGTTTAATTTATAGACTTAATTCAAGTGTTAAATTACTTAATTTAAATTTTAAGAGAGTAAAATGATTAATTTTAATAAATTTAGGATACAGACATAAATTAATACGAGAATACTCAATACTCTTGAATTTATACTAGTGATGGTTTATATTCCTTGCTATAAACAAACCCTCGACGTACAAGGAGTATACTTTAGGTTGAAATAATAAATGTATACTTGAATTTAGATATGGTAATTAGACTAACTGTGGATTCATCATACCTTTTCTCTCACAAATATTTTGCCAGATAGCAAATATGAAATAGTAACAATTGACGCCATCATCCTATGTTGTAATGAATTGGAAAAGCTCTGTCCACAGATGTCTTAATATAGACAATTAAAAGTAAGCTTGGGCACCTACTATGAAGAAGCCTCTGTTCGCCTGTTCCCCTTATGGAGATAGAATCTGACCATCTGCGGCGTTTAGGACCAGCAAATTTAAATTAAAGCACTATACTAAGTTATGTTGATATATATATTATAGCATTGAACATAGTGTTGGAATTTAATTTATTTATCAAATTATATTCATTTACTGTTAAATGACATTTTAATGAATTATTAATATACCCAAATGAAACTCTTTTTTTTTTTTTTTTTCAATTTTAATCTTATCTCTAAGTCAAATTATTCATACAAATTTTCTAGAA
This sequence comes from Aleurites moluccanus, assembly GCA_948193065.1. Lineage (NCBI taxonomy): Eukaryota > Viridiplantae > Streptophyta > Magnoliopsida > Malpighiales > Euphorbiaceae > Aleurites > Aleurites moluccanus. The sequence goes on along the minus strand of CANXYC011275640.1, from coordinate 45,344 downwards.
GTTTCAAGCTGATGAACAAAACTTTAAATGCATAACGGCTTCTTGAATATCTTCCGTTTTAAAACTTTAATTTTTTTTTTCTTGAGATGGACTTTTCCTTCAATTTGGTATTTTATTTTATATAATGTAAAATATATGCTGAAAAATTCATTCAACTCTAAAATATGTTCAGTTTATTTTGAAATAAAAATTAATTTTAAATTTTAAATATTTTATTCTAAACACATTTTTAAATTATTAAATAGTATTTATTTATTAAATTTAAAATTATTTATATATAAAAATATATAAAAAATTAGATAGTTATAAGCCTAAATGCAAAAAAAAAAGAAGAAGAAGAAGTTCAAAAATTACATTCTATTTTAAATTTAAAATGAACCGAACCTGAAATATAAATTTGGGCCTTTTTGAGGGAATGGATTGGATACCTAGGCCAGAGTGTTTCTTAAATTATGAACTGGCCCAGTTAAATTTCACCATTACCTTTTGTTTGTTTTCTTCTGATCTCCAAAGGTCAAAATTCCCAATTCCAAGTCTACTTTAGAACAAATAATAGAAAAACCAATCCATCAAGACAAAAATCTACATCAAAAAGCCTATAACTTGCAAACAATAACAACAACAGAAAAGGAAGCTATCAATAAATATAATAATTGATGACTTTTCATAATCAACTATCATTTATCAATCCTTGAGCCCATAATTTGCGTCAATAGTCAAAAAGCCAGGCTTAGAAATGGAATTCTTTTTGTGTTTGGATTATAATTTATAAACCAAGATTTTTTTTAAAGAATTATTATAATTTTTTATTTATTTTAAAAAAATTATATATATATAATTTTATTATTTTAAAATTAAATTCAAATCATATATGAAGACATAACTAAATGATTAGTGCTATTTATATTGGAATTTCCTCCTCCAATACTTAAAAAAAAAAAAGACAACTCAGAGTTATTTTCTAAAATAATTTATATATTCTCCACCCAAAGGTGAGTCCAAATACATACCTACATGCTATGTGGCGGGAACTTGATAGCATCAACTGATCCTTTTGGGCTTCTCTTTTTCTTTTTCTTCTTTTCTTTTGTTTATATAATTATTTTTTATTATTTTCTTTTTTTCTTCTCCTCCGGGATTAGTTACTAATAGAGGGGTAAGCAATTTATCGATTCGATTTGAATTGAATTGAATTTTTAAAAATCGAATAAATTAAATCATAATTTTTAGAAATTGAATCGAATCAAACTTTAACTGAATCAAATTGATATATTTTAATTCAATTATTTCAGTTTTTTAAATAAAATAAATATAAAAATATTAAAAATATATATTTCGATCGGTCTAATTATTTTAATTTTATTTTAAAAAAAATTAAATTAAATTAAATTAAATTAATTAAAATTTAAAAAAATAAATCAAACTAAATTAAATTTAAATCAAACTAAACTGATTAAGATTCGTTTTACTTTGCGGTTTTCTCGGTTTTTTCTTATCCCCTACTAATTAGGCCCCTGCTCAAGAATTACGTCTTGTGTTTATCTGATGGGTAGGTTGGGGGTCCCACGTGATTGGCACATGCACTACATATTACCAATTATTTACTTGTGGGACTCTAATGATCATCCTAAAAAGATACAAGTCCTAAATGCAAAAGGGGTGCAATTTAGTTAGTTGAACAAATACTGGTGGGAATTTGATTGCCAAAGCAAAAAGGATTTTAGATACTAAAGTGCATATTAATTAGAAAGTGCAATAAAATTAAAAGATTGACCCATAATTAAATCATTATGTGAATTGGATTAATAAAATTAATTGTTTGTCAAAATAAATTAGACACTTGAAATTTTTTTTTTTTTTTAAATTCAGTTTCGGTCATAATTAAATTAATAATTTAATGATATAGTGATTTTATTATAAAATTAGAGAGATAATACGAATTTAAACTTTAAAAAATTAACATATAGTTGAATATTTTTTTTATAAATGCAAGTGGGAAAAAAGAAAAAAGATGGAGGATGGACCAAAGGTAAATGAAACATTTATAATGATAAGCAAAGGGGAAAAAGATAGCACAAAATGATAGGCAAAGTGAAAGTGGTCCTTCATTAATTTTCCTCCACCTCAATACCCTTTCGGATCCTTTAGCACCGTCCCCATTAGTTGAAAATTTCACAGTAAAATCTCAATAAATTAATATTTAATAAATTAATAATTATTATTATATAATAATTTTTTATAATTTTAATTTAAATTAATAAATTAAATTAATATTTATTAATTTATAGATGTTAATTTTAATTAATAAAATTTATATGTTTTAATAATATTAATTTCCAGTGATTTTACTATACATCAAAACGCTTTTCTTAGGCGAGATTTGAAAAATTCATGAGAAATTATTACTGGTGCTAGATCACATGACCCTCCATTTCTTTTCCTTTTTAAAATAATTTTAACTACGATTTGAGACCTGGTACCTAATAAAATAAAATAAATAAAAACAAAAAATTGTGGGTTTGTGGCTGTTGATGCTTTATGTCTCCTTAAAAGGACTTACCATGTTCCTTAGCAAATAGGTAGTGTGTCCCACGCGCGATCTTTCATATCATATGCCCAACGATTGGGGCTCGTATGAATTATACATCAGCACTATATATTAGCGGTGAAATTATTAGCTCAATTTAATCCATTACCATAGGTTATAAATTAAATAATATTTTAATATATCAGCGTATTATAATATACATTTTATATAATTAAATATTATATATACTTTATGAAGTAATTATAATTTGATATATTTAATTATTATTAATTAATTTATAATTTAATTTGATGAATTATATTTATTTAAAAAATTTTCATGAAGTAAATTCACTATTGTTAAAAAATAAAAAAAGACTCACGATAATTTGATTTCGATCCCAAAATTTTATATTTTTCATTTATAGAGAAATAAACCAAATTAAAATTTAATGTTTTATCATTTACAAATTTAGTTAATTTGTTTAAGCTAATAATTCAGTAATTAAATATTTATCTTTTAGTGTTTAATGTATCTCCCTTCTATTAATAAATAAATAGATAGAATGTAGTTATATAATACATCTAATTTGAACAAGAAATATAAAATTTTTATATATTTTTTTTAAAATTCATATGGATTTTATATTATTTAAGTAAAATTTTACTTAAATGTAAAAGGAATATACAATATCTAATAATTTATTAAAAACTTATGGTATCCGAAGTCTTTATGTTACAAATTTGGGATGACAATTACAATGCACAAATCATACTAGAGAATGCCAAACCCATAATGTAGACAAAGCTTTTGATGGGTTGGTTTTATCTTTCCTTTTGTCATTATATGGTTGTTTGTGAATTTCATATAAAGCAAAAAAAAAAAAAGTCCATGTGCTTGGTCTAGTCTCTTGATTAAGCTGTCTCTATATAAATTGGTCTAGTCTCTTGATTAAGCTGTCTCTATATAAAAACAAGTTACCAACTCCCACTAGGGTTAGCTTTTGACTAACTATAACTTTGCTTCAATCAAATTTTTTCAATTTATAAAACTTGTTCTTCTTTCATGATATAGCAAATATCAATCAAACTTATAAATAAAAAATGAAAGGGACATTAGATTTATGGTCACTTTTTTTTTTTTTAAATAGCATATCCTAAACTATGCTAAAAAAAAACACCCAAATGAAATATTGAAATGAGGGGAGCAGGTAACACCTAAAAAAAAGTGGTAATAAGTAATAACCGAAAAAATGGGTTTAAATTATTAATACTTGCAAGTAGACAATGGTGTACTTCTAAACCATTATAATGAAGTACATATATTTTATGATATAAATGAAAATAAAATTCATCAAATTAAATTAAAATTAATAATTTTATAATTTATTTAATTTGATTTAATTTAAAAAATATAATAAATTAAAAGTTTAATTTAATTTACAGTTTAAGTATTTTTTTCTTAATTTTTAAATTGAATTGAATATATATATTATTTTTCATTATTATTACAATTAAATATATTTAATTTTAATTTATATACAATCATATATCTTTTTTAATCTAATATTAACTTAAAATTTAAGAAAATACCATCCATAAAAATTAATTAAAAATAAATAAAAAATATATAATTCTTAAAGAAAAGTATAAATTTTGAATGTATTAATTAATAAAATAGATAAGTTTTGTGTATAAGAATATTAAATTATTTTTAAAATTTTTTATTACCGATACGGTGTTTTTTTCTAAATTTATAATAAAATAATGACAATTTATAAAAAAATATATTGATTTGAAACTAAATCAAAATCGACGATTTGATTATAATAATAATTTAATTTAATTTAAAAATTTTTTAAATTAAAAATATTAATTTAATTTAATAATAATAATTTTTTAAATCCATCAAACTTAATTGATACTATTCCTTCTTATGGGTTATATTTTCTCTCAAAGGAGGATACATAATTAGTAGGGTTAGTGAACTAACAAATTGAAATTTTTGATTAATTTCTAATATTCTAATAGGGATCAAACTTTTTTTTTTCTTGGACAAAGCAGTAAATAAAATTTAAATTCAATATTAACAATAGGCATATTTAATATAAATTTAAAAAATATTAAATTTTTTAAAAATTCAATTTGTCCGATCCATATTTTTCTTCAAAAATTAAAGTTAAGCCCAATCCATAAACAAGTCTAATCACCAGAGACTGAACTTGAACTCTGTTAGCACTTCAACTTTATACACAAGAAGCTGCACAAAAAATGTACGAGTTTTTCTTAAGAAGCACAAAGCAGCATTGCATATAGCCAAACTTTAAGCTATTATTATCGGCATTGGACTTTATAAATATGTACGTGTCAGAATGTTAATATGTGTGACAGGTGAAAGTTGCAAGTCAAACTGCTTTTAGCTAATATTGGTTTTGGTTTTTGGTAGTTACTCTTATTTTGAGCCAAAAGTAATTTCAGGTCAAACAAATGCACTTATGTTATGTCTACTTACTCTACTCTCCAGAAAAATATTTAAATTTATTATTATTTATATATGAAAAATAAGAATTTTAAATGCTTAAATAAATAATTTAATTATCAAATATTTATTTTATATTATAATAAAAACTAAAGAAAAAATTGGAATCTTAGTGTTCATTGTTAATTAGTCTCATATTTATTATTTGATTAAGATAATATATATGTTTTAATTACATTTTATCTTATTAAAAAATTCTTATCTGAAAAAAAAGTCTAAGCTAAATGATGATTGGTATTGACATGATTTTCTTCTTCAAAATTCAGTTGCAATGCAATGTGAAATTGATGATTTAGGCTTGACCTTAGACACAATAAACTGACTAATTTATTGTAAGAAAATTATATTTTATGGCGAAATTCTTTACTTAATTTAAGAAATAAAGACATGATAAACTCTTCAATTCATATATAATTTGCTTATTTTATTTATTTTCCTCTTGGCCTAGTTTGTGAATTGAAAGAGAGACTGGAAGAAGAAATATTATTTTCATTAGATTTAATGAAAATGAAATCTAACTAAAAAAGGGAAAAAATTTATTTTCATTTTAAAATTTTAATAACCAATCAATTAAATTGGTTTAAAGATGGAGGGGACCATTTAATAATAATAATAAAAAAAAGAACTCCATGTTACAAATATTGAAAATGGCAGTGAAGAGACAGTACTTTCAAAATCTTCACACACCATTTTCAAGTTATAAAATACAGACCAGACCACACCAATCCCCCCATTTATTTTGAAAAGAAAACTGAAAAACAAAAACCAAAACCCATTTCCATTTTTGATTTCTACTTCTAAATCACTTTTCTTCATCCTCCAATGTTCCTTTTCTTTCTTTCTTTCTTTCGTCTCTTTCTGTTTCTTTTGCTTCTCTGACTGCCACTCTCCATCAATTGCACGGCCACGCCCTTCTATTATGTTCCCCACGCCTACCCTTCAACTTTCTTCTTCTTCTCTTTGCCTCTCAATTTCATACCCTTTTTCTTGTTTACAAAAACCCATTTGTTGTTTTTTCTTGTTATCTGCTTAGAAATGAATATCACTAATTTCCATTGTATATTTGTACTGGGTTTGTCCTCTCTCTCTCTTTTTTTTTTAGATAGGCGGTAGAATTTGAAAGGAAGTATTTCAGATCTTGGAGCATTTCTTGTGCAATTTTAGAGCGGAAATGGTGGCTGAAGCTTGGATATTGAAGATGGGTAACCAGGTAAGTAGCAATCTCAAACACGCACTCCTTCTCGAATCTTACAAGAAGAAAAACACAAAAAGACTAGAAACTAAAGAGAGAGAGATTATTGGCATCCTTTCTTTTGAGGTTGCTAATGTTATGTCCAAAACTGTGCATCTCCATAAATCCCTCTCTGATTCTGAGGTCTCCAAGCTTAAAGCTGAGATCTTGAAATCTGAGGAAGTTAACAACTTGGTTTCTACCGATGAAAATTACCTTCTCCAGCTTGCTTTGGCTGAGAAGCTAGATGACCTGAGCCGGGTCGCTAGTGTTGTTTCTAGGCTAGGCAAGAAATGTATTGAGCCTGCTTTGCAGGGTTTTGAGCATGTTTATGGGGATATAGTGAGTGGGATCATTGATGTAAAGCAATTGGGATTTTTAGTTAAGGATATGGAAGGGATGGTTAGAAAATTGGAGAGGTATGTTAATGCAACTTCTAATTTGTATGCTGAAATGGAGGTGTTAACTGAACTAGAGCAGGCTACTAAGAAGTTCCAGCAGAACCAGCACGAGGAGAGTCGTAGAGCGTTTGAACAGAAACTTATTTGGCAGAAACAAGATGTGAGGCATCTTAAGGAGATTTCTCTTTGGAATCAGACTTATGATAAGGTTGTAGAATTGTTAGCTAGAACCGTGTGCACTATTTATGCTAGGATTTGTGTGGTATTTGGGGAATCTGTGTCGAGAATAGAGAGTTTTTGGGCTAATGGAGGGGCTGGTTCTTCCCCTACTGTGAAGGATGAATGCGGGGAAGTTTCAGGTCAGTTAATGATTCCAGGACCACTGAAACGGGCTATTAGCAGGAGAAGCAGTAATGGGTGTCAATCAGGACCAGTTGAGAGACCCGTGGTAGTGAAAAGGGAGACAAGTACTAAGCCCCGGGTTGATTCACGGAATGGTGAAGAAACACTTTTTCGAACTGAAGATATCATTTTTCCATGTGGGGCTGGTCCTGGAAGGCTATTCATGGACTGCCTTAGTTTGAGTAGTTCAGCTTCTAAATTGGATTGCAATGAAGAGGATGTTATTAAAAATGAAGACTGGGCTAGCCAAATTTCTGGTTGCTGTAGTGTTGGCCATAGTGGTATGAAGAGAGAGCACACAAACAATTCAGGTTGTTCCAATAGGAGCCCAAGTGGTGTCTCTTTTATCGGACATCAGAGACAAACTAGATGTGGTGTGATGAATGCCTGGTTTGGCCCCAAAAGTAGGTTAATGATGCATGCTCCACTTTCCACTGTGGGAGGATCTGCTCTTGCCATGCGTTATGCAAATGTCATCATAGTTATAGAGAAGCTGCTTCGCTATCCCCATTTAATTGGTGAGGAAGCCAGGGACGATTTGTATCAGATGTTACCAACAAGCTTAAGAATGTCACTGAGGACTAATCTCAAATCTTATGTCAAGAATCTAGCTATATATGATGCTCCACTTGCCCATGATTGGAAAGAAACTCTTGATGGGATTTTAAGGTGGCTTTCTCCATTGGCACATAACATGATCAGGTGGCAAAGCGAGCGTAATTTTGAGCAGCATCAAATTGTCAAACGGACAAATGTTCTGCTGCTTCAGACATTGTTTTTTGCTGACAGGGGAAAGACAGAGGCAGCTATTTGTGAGCTTCTTGTGGGGTTGAATTACATATGTCGATATGAGCATCAGCAAAATGCTCTATTGGACTGTGCAAGTAGCTTTGATTTTGAAGACTGCATGCAATGGCAATTGCAATGCCGAGCTGCTTTTGTCAATTAATTTCATTGCTGGATATAAATACTTGAAGAAGTTTGTAAAGCATAGTTGTCAACTCCTGATACTTGTGCGAAGACACTGATGATATTTCAACAGGATGAATATCTTGGCTTTGCAGTTTGCACTCACTGATGACTTGTATTGTTGAAGGACTAAGTTGATTAATGTACTTTACTGCCAGATATTGGAAAGTTTTGACATTTGAAGTACATAAATTCAATTATTTATGGAAAAAGGGCATCTTTTTCTATACAATGTGCATATGTTGTGTACAATTTTCAGTTTTTGGGTATAAAAGTTCAAGTTTTTTTTTTTGGTGCAAATAGTCATTTAACTTGGGGAATCAGATAATCTATATTATTATTGTTGATTTATAGTTTCTATCATTCTACTTTTCAATTAATATTTTTAGACTTCCTGGTTGTGAAGGGTGAGTAAGATCTGGTCCTGCTTAAATTTTTTTATTTGTTGGTGAAATTTCAAATACCAGTTAACTTGCTGCTCTCCAAAGTTTTATTATATCCAAAAAGAGAGGAACAAGTGCTTGCTAAGTTATACATTCAGTGCAGCATGTGCTAAATCTCTTGGCAAAACTTCCTGCCAATGCTATGCAGTGGATGAGCATGTTGCACATAAGCATGTGAAAATGTCTGCTATTTCTTGCACCTCTGTGGAGCATATGCAATAGAGTGCCATCGACTGGATTTGAACAATGCTGAAGTTTGTTTCTTCATCAACAATGCTTTGTAGATAAATGCATGCTGAGTAGCCAATATGGCACAAGGCAGTAAGTTTACATCAAAATTTTTGAATGGATACGTCTGATACTAGGTGCTTTTGGAATTCATCTACCATGAATCTGACACCTTAACTAGTTCTACTATTGCATTAGCAAGTCCATATCTATTGCTTAAGCATTTTGCTGTCTATTAATATGGATTTGTATTTAGAAGTTCAAATCAGAACTGTCCAATACTTCTCTCAGACTACAACACATTAATCCTGACATCATCTTAGTGAGGCTGTTTCTATTCATTGATCTAACATCAAATTGCAGTCTTTTATTTTTCTTTGCTGTAAACAGACTGTAACTGTATTTAAAACATAATTGTTTGCTGTTGTCAATTAGTGGCTCAAGATTCGCATATCTACATGCCCATGCATAATACGATTCATAATGATTATAAATATCTTTAGGGCCTACAAACAGATGGATACTTGGATATAATGTCTTGTACACAGCAGATGATCCTTAAATTGTTCCGGCGTGTCTTAACTCTTAATACTTTGTTTCTATCTGAATTAGTGCTTTTAAATTTTATATCGACTATATTTCTTGAGTTGAAATGAGATATGAAGGTAGAAGAGGAGACGATGTACAGCAGATTAAACTGTTACTGTTATCTTTTCCTTTTGAGGTCTGATGTACTTCTGCTGTAAAATTTTCTTGATTTGTGTATAAATATTTTCATAGATTTTGTAGAGCCAATACTCCAATAGTGGAGTGTTTACTTGTATGTAATTATAAGTTAAAACTTTTGTGAGTGGCATTAGAGTTGTTTTTAGAGATAAAGGATGTCGAATTAGAGTTGTAATTGGAGCCAAATGTTTAAAAAAAAAAGAGGGTAGAATTCAGATTTCCTTCAAACTATCTTCTATTATTTTCCAGGGTCAGTCAACAGCTAAAAATGACATTTCACCAACGCTAAGAGAAGCAGGAAATTTCATCATGGTGATTTGTACCAGCAAAAGAAGTAAACGTACTAGCTATATCCAACGCTGAAGGCAGGCACCATCATGTGGCATTAAACATGTTACAGTTGGTAGAAGTGAGCATTGAGTGTGACAATAAAAGAGCCTCTTGCACCCTTTGTCTGTGTAGTTCGATATGTACATGTACACACACAGTGTTTTGAGATGGGTTAAGGGTCAAATTAGTCTATATATATTATTTTAACATTTAATCAAGCCCTTCAAATATTTGTCCACCTAGTTTCATATCTCAATTTTTAGTTTTTGTCGCATCATATAATCATATGCACACAAAAATTGACAAAAACATTGTAAACCATATCTGAGAATACATATGTGATTATAGTCATGTTCAAAAGGCTAAAATGGATAAAAATAAAAATTGAGGCATCATATTAGACTGAAATGCATATAGAGACTTAATTGGACATCGAGAAAATATAAGGACTAATTTGAACTTTAACCCGTTCTGAAATATAATTGCATTAAAGATATATATATATTTTTTGAACTGAGCGTTAAAGAATTAACGAGGCCAAGTATCCTCTTTGATACTCTATTGAAGTCAGACCAATCATAAATAGATTCACATGATCAAGCTAAGTTTGTGAGTTCCCTCATCATTTCTTTTTTTTTTTCCTTTTCCTTTTATTTATTTTGTTTCTGGTTAAAGAAAACAGAGCCAACTATCTCACAATAAATGGTTTGGTCGATTTAGTTTTAAAAACTAATTTTAATTTTATTAATTCGAATTTTCTATGTTAGTATCTCATATTTCATTAGAATTATGCATCATATTATTTTTTTTCAAAATATTTTGATAACCAATAATTTTTTATTAATGATACGATATATATAAAAATATATGGAATATGAGGGGCGAAAAATTCATATTATAATTTTGTTTGGCTACAAATAATTTGATTTTAGGAAACATTAAAAAAAAAAAAAAAAAACTCATATAAGATGATAGATTTTCTAATTAACATTGGGCCTCACTGGGCTTTGACTAATAAAAATGGCCCACTACATCTTCCCCAACCCAGCTTTGCATTTTCCCTAGTCCCAAACAGGATTCAGAAAATCGCAGTCACGCTCGCATTTCCAAATTCCTATACTTTCTCATTAGCCAAACATCCAAATCGAATTCAGTAGAAGCAGAAGCCAAACTCTGAATCAGTGATTGTCCCAAAGAATGAGTTACAGAAGGTTAGTTAAAAGCAAATCTCTAATATGACACATCCTGTTTTCAATTTCTCAATATAAGCAAATTCATTATTTATTAAATCTCTGAATCTTGGAATAATTTTGATTTTTCATGAGATTAATATAGTAAGCGAAGCTCCGAATGGGCTCATTTTCATTTTTGGTTGGTTTACATTCATTTCTGGGTAGATCTGATTAGTGCTGATTTTGATTTTAGATTACTATGATTGTACCTGTTTTAATTATATTGTGTAGTTTCTGAATTTTGATGCTTAGAAAGGCTTGATCTTTATTCTCTCGAAATCTATTTAAAGAATGCTTAGAGATGTTATGTTGCCCAATTCTCTTTATTGTTCAATTGATTTCTGTTTTTTGTTGTGTGACAAGATTGATAAGTAATTAAGGGGCATTATTTATATATAGAGTTTTGTTCATCCATTTTTCAAAATCATGGCAGGGATATTCGCAATTCGAGATCAGTTCTTTTTGATGATGGCCTTGAAGAAGGTGGTCTTAGGGCCTCTTCTTCATATTCCCATAATATTAACGATCATGAAAATGACAAAGCTATGGACAGTTTGCAGGACAGAGTTATTTTCCTGAAGATGGTAAGTTTCAAACTTGAGACCCCTTTTGCTTTTCCATTTAATCAGCTTTTCATTTGCAACTTGTCTTCTTAAATATCTATCTAAACCTTGTATCTGGAGTAAAGTTGTTTTTACATGCTATTTTACTTGAAATATATGTTTTTACATGCTATTTTACTTGAAATATATTCTAAGATGATGTGTGAAGTACTTCTGTGGACATATTTTAAATAATGTTCCCATAATATTTTTTGATATTTTGGACTCAGGATATGCAGTATAATTTTATAATTTAATAATCATATTCAGAGCAAAAAGACATGCATCTTCACATATTTCATGTTTGACTGAAGTTACTAGTGGTGATGTGCAGTCTATTAAACTTGCACATATGATGCCATTGAGGGCTGTGGCCTGTATCATGAAATGTAAGGTAGCCCTGCCATCAGAGAATTGTATTAAAAGCTGGGACCTCCAATAGGAAAGTCCCAATCATAATCATTGAGCTGTCTCCTTTGAAATCCAGAAACTTGTATTTAAGGTTGCCTTTTGGATAATGGTGGCTCTTTCCCGTTCTGTATTTAGAATAGTTCATGGCTATTGGAGTTCTTGAAAACTACAGTATGCATGTTCATGCTGTAATATGTATATATATCTATTAGCTATTAGCATGTTGTGATTTCTCATTGCTCAGGCACCAAATTGCTGTATTAAATTCTTTGAGGCATGGATCGACCTGAAAACGGAGTTCATTTGTTCCATGCCACCCTTCTCCATTTATATTCTGTAAATTCATGCTTCAAACCAACAAGATCTTTGAACTTGTTTCTAAATCTCATTCTGTGATTATTCCAGTGTTAATGCTCTTGAACTTTCTCATGCATTCTTATTTGCAATTGCAACATACCAGATGTGACAGTGCTACTGCCTCAGAAATTAAATATATTTTTTTTCCATGCTTTACAAATATTTTGCTGAGTTGATATAGAAAAATAGTAAAAAATGCAGGAAAAGTGTGGCCTGAATTTTTTTTTGGGACATATATTAATTAATTCTTATGTACAGTTAACCGGTGACATACATGAGGAAGTGGAGAGCCATAATCGTTTGCTTGATCGGATGGTATGCAGCTTGTATTTTCTTGTTCTGAGACGTCTTGGATGAAAAACAACAGTTTTTGGTTCTTTATTTTGAATTCTCTCTTGTAAAATCAGGGTAACAACATGGACATATCAAGAGGCTTAATGTCGGGAACCATGGACCGTTTCAAGAAGGTAAAAGGCTAGATCTATTCCTTTCCATTTGACTTTCATGTTTATCTTTATTTTATTACTATAGCTACCTGGAAAAAGCAGAAATGTCAAGTTTCTTGTCATGTAGGTATTTGAGAAGAAATCAAGTCGAAGAACATGTGTACTAGCAGGATTTTTCATTCTCTCCTTTTTAATCATATATTATCTCATTAGGTATGTGATCCTACAATAGTTGTTTTGAGAACTAGTGATTTTGAAGGTTTCTCTTGGCGTCAACTTTACCAAAAATTTTCCCCCAAAAGAAAACTTTATCAAATTTTACTGTTGTTGACGTGATAATTGAAAGCAAAGGAATAATGTTTCGATTGGGCTGTAGGAAACCAGCATTGGAAATATTACATGGTTTAGTGATGCATAGCTTGAAAAAATTTCTGATATTGATTTTGCAGGATCCTTAGGTACGTGCGAGCTTAAAATGGCTTTGTGAGAAGTTCATTCCTTAAAATCTTGAATTTGACGATGGAAGTTGCACCAGGCACTACATGTGTCTTGATCCTGGTGTTGAGCATAGCATAGGAGGAGAAAATCTTGGCTTCAACATATATATGCTGCACGCGAATTAGTAAGCAAATTGCAGACTCATCGATGGACAAAGAATTGTATCAAGGAGCCATTGGCCTTGTGAGAGGATATGCTAAAAAAAAAAAAAAAAAAAAAGCAGAGAATTTTTAGTATATGATTATTGATCAAATCATAGATTAAAATTCATTAAAATATTTAACAGTAAAATGTTATTGTCAGTAATTCATCTTAACTTTTTTATTTGAAAATTGTTAAAAGAGTGATTAATTGTTTAATTTTCATGTAGGATTGAAGAAGCTGTCTCAACTAACGACCATCCAATTGGGTGGTGTCTATTCTGGCAGTATGCCATGATCAAATTGGAGCAATCAATCATACTTTCTAGTCTTTGAATTTCTCTTATAGTCTAAAAGGGAACCTTGAGTAATAATTTGGTGATTTATAAAACAATAATATCTTAAAATTTACTTTTTTAGCAAGTAAAATTATTTTTTCAACCGCCTTTAAACTAAAATAATAGTGTTTCAGAGAAAGAAAATAGTTTCTAGCTCAATTATATATATATATAAATTAATTATGTACAGTTCAATTATATTCATGTAAAACTCACAAATTATATGCGAGAACTATGGATTCATTACTTTGACATCTACTCATGACTCGTGCGTATGTTAATTGTTAAATTATTTTCTATGCAAAGACCAAAACAACTTAAGATTGCTAAATGAGTTGTTTGAGGATGGACAAACTGACAAAATTTAGTTAGTTGTAATTCAGTCCAATGAAATTATATCACAAGTTGTTTTCAGAAAGTGAAACGCACTGTGAGTACTGCATAAATGTTACTTTGATGCTGACTTTCATCACCCAGTCACTAGTCACTAAACCGACACAGTGTGTATAATTAGTGGTTTCCATAGTGGCTATGAAATTGCTAATTAGGGGCCTACCCAATTAAAGCATCAAAACCAAATCAAAGGATAGAAGACCAAGAAAAATAAAAGAAAAGCTTAAAAAAAAAAAAACATGGCTAGCTACTTAGCTTTAGATTAGGAAGAATCAACTAAATCTAGGGAATAATAATATATGCCTCTGTCTCAAAGCTTAATTACCTAAAAAATTCAAAATTTTGCTCCTTTTCAATTTTATCCAAAATTTTAATTTTATCAATTTTATCTAAATTTTAAAAATTAGTTGCACTTGTGACATTCTCAAAATTGGAATTGATGGCTTCTTTTAAATCTGATGTGAATTAAAAATTGTGGGATCACTTATATAGTTTAAGATGATTAGACTATGCTAACCAACTAAATATTAATATTGTTGAGATCTTTTAGTAATTTATCTCTTCCATCACTCATAATAATTGATAAATTCTCTTGAACTTTTCAATAGATTTAGTCTTCAGCTGACTGTAAAATAGAGAAAAGAGTTATACCATAGGGATTTTCAAAAAAAAACACTAATACTTAAGTCAGTTTCTATTATGACAAAGTTATATTATTTTGAATAATAGATAATTGAATTATACTTTTGTTTCTTTCTTTTAATAGAAAAAAATATATCGTCCTTAAAGATTTGATAATGTTAATGTTGTTAAAAATCTGGAAAAAGTGACACGTATCTCTTAGGATCATTATTGAACTTTTTTAATTTTAATTTCAGAGAGAAATCTATAATTTGAATCATTACTTGGATTGAATCATATTGATATTGAGCTATATCACATTATTTATCATATAAGTTCATATATATCCAAATGTCAGATCGTATCTTATTTTTTAACTTGATCTAAACCTTATATCAAGAGATTAAATTCAAATATCATCACTTAAAGCCAAACCAAGATCTTTGGTCTTGATATCGAATCATGGTCTCTTCTCCGATGTACACAACACAGAATTATATGCTTTGAATTGCTTAGGCCAAATTAATCTTATACCAAAACATGACATTTGAGACATGCACTGAACCAAACCTTATCTATATACCAAACTAAAACTACTTGCATGTATTTGACATATACTAACATACACTAAGTAGTCAAACAGAAACTAGGATTGATAATTTACCGAGTTAACCAATTAGGTTTAGCCTAGTTGGCTATAATTTCATATTTTGGGGTGGGGGATTGATTGAACTCCCACAATTCTTCATTTAAATATTTTTGGGTTAATTATTAGTTTCCATAGATGTATTGTAATACAATAACTATTCTTGACCTATTGAAATTTATAAATTAAAATTGGTACTTGTTGGCTCGAACTTGGGTTTTGAATATTACTGTATATAAATTTATTGTCAAATTATTGTATATGCGTTAATATTAGACTATAGTATTTGAGTGTTTTACAATGCATACTTTTTATATGTATAAATATAGACTTTAAATATTTATATATGATAGGATTCTCATGAGTTTGTATTTTTCATTCATTATTCTAATGAGAGTTTTCATCGATTTAGCAAGAATTATTACAATAAAAAGATTATATGTTATTGTGTAGCTTGTAGCTTATTTAATCTCTTAATGAAAATAAATAAATATATAAGTTCTCTTGTAATAGGTATACAAACTTACAAATTTCTAATTGTTTATTACGCATTAGTTAATATAGTTAGGGTCGTTTGACACTAAAGTTAAAATTATATTTCCAGAAAAAAATTGCTACTTTTGTTCCATAATAAATATTTTAATTTTTTTTTTTTGTATTAATTATTATTTCTTTTTTATAAAATGATTTAATATATTAAGTTCTCTTAACTTATTAAAAATACACTAACTTTCTCATAACGAATTGCACTATTAGACTAATACCTCATTTCGTCCGATTTTGATTAAATTTTTCATTAGTCAATCAAAAAATAATCAAAAATGTCATTGTAAAGACAAAAATACCCTTATGCATAAATTTTATTATTAATTATTTATTTTTTGACATAAATATATTAAAATTAAAATATAAATAAATTTAAAAAATAAAACCAGAAAGAAACCGAGAAAGAAAAACCCAGTTTCATTCATGGCGTCTTCTATTCCTTTCCCAAAATCTAGAAAGAAACTCATAAAAAATCCATCCATTTCGCGATAAAATCACGATTCGATATTATTATGTATTGTTTGGCAAAAGAGAAAAAAAAATAGTAAGAAAGTGAGGAAAAACATAGAATAAGCTGAGAAATAAAATATTCCCTCACAATTACAAAATCTTCTCCATATTAATATGTAAAACACAATTCTTTCTACACAACTACAAAATCTTCTCAATATCATCATGCAAAACTCAATTCTTAATCTCTACTATCTTCTTTAACCTTCTACTGAATACTGAAATACTCAATTCAAAATAGCATATATTGTCCAAATTGGGCATATAATCACAGAGCTTCATTAATTTCTGTAGAAAATGGAAAATAAAAGAGAGATCAAAGTGTGGTTCATTAATATCTCCTTTCAATTTCAAACTAAAAAATTAATTTCTCAATTGAAAACACTTTGAAGATTCGAAAAAAAATAGAAAATCATTTGCCAGAAACTTAAATACCATGAATCATGGAACGTATTCCATCATTTTGTTGCAATTTTTTTTTTATCAATTGATTGAAGATTAAAGTCTTCTTCTTCTTTGTCTTCTTTGCAAATAAACCAAAAAATTAAAAAAAAAAATTGACAAAATAGAATGGAGGGATCAGAGAAAGAGAGAAATGAGGAGAAGAGTTTGGGTGGAGAGAGAGAGATGAAAGAGGTGTTTAGATGAAGAAAAAAAAGAAGTTAGATGAAAAGATTGAAATGCCCCTATTATTAATGGCAAAATGGATGAATTTAGATGGAAGGGTCAATCAGTATATTATATAATTCGTCATGAGAGAATTAATATATTTTTGAAAGGTCAGAAGAGACTTAGTGTATTAGATCATTATACAGGGAGGAAATAATAATTAATAATTTTCTTTTTTATATATCCCAATTTAATTATTTTATTTTTTAATTCAAATTATATTTTATATTAACATTATAATAATATTCTCATGAAAAATATATTAAAAAATATAAAAATTAATTAAAATATATAAAATATGAGAGAAATATGAAGGTAAAAGGAGATTAAAATAATAAATATATTAAAAAGTTAAAATAAATTAATTTTTTTTTTTAATAATCATATATTTTGCAATGTGAATGTTTATTATGGGACGATTGTAGTATATATTAAGAAAAACAGTTCTAGAGTTCTATTTAGTTATTTTGTGTAGCTTAAACAACAATGCTAAACAAACTCCTTAGCTAGTGAATGTACACTGAAAATTTATTACCTCTAGTATTTTAATTTCACCAACTTATTACTGTATCACTGCATCTACAAGCATTACCACTAACCACATTAATGGTAATCTCATTCGTAATTTTAGAGCACTTTATTTGAGATAGGTTAAATTAATTGCAATTAATACATCATAACACATGAAGAATTAAATATCTTTCCTGCATATACAAAATATTTAAGGTGAGCCAAATCGTGTTTAGCTGTTGGATACTCGATAAAAATTTATTTGCGTTTGATTCGTTTTATAAATGAGTTAAATTTTAGTCTTACTTCAAAAATTAATGAATAAACAAATCGAATTTGAGTTAAATTAAGTTCAATTTTATTAGACTCATGAATAACTCACAAATAGCTCGATTACAAACTCGTAAGCAGCTCAATTATTATTATTATTATTAGATAATAATTTTGATACTCCAAAAAATATGTTTTAATACTTTTATAATCATTAGGTGATCCAATTTGACTAAAATATATATATTCATAATTTTCTTATATGTTACACTTTAAATATTTCTAAAAAGAAAATAAATTATATATTTAATTGTATTTTTAATTTTTAATAAAAATTATTTGTTATTAGAAAAATTATTATTATATTTTCTTAACAATAAATTATAACACTCATTTATTTAATTCATAAATCATGTACATTTTGTAACTGTTGGATTAGTCGAATAGTATAAATATATAAAATATATAAATACATATGTTGTATAATTATTTTTTTAAAATTATTATTGCATTACATCCTTAAAAAAATAGGTAATTATTAAATAAATATTATATAATTTTAATTATATTTATGTAATATTAATAATATTTTTTATTAAAATTTTGTTATTATTATTTAATCTAATATTTTAATCTTTAAAAATATATTTTTTTATTAATTAAAATTCTTGAGACACATGTTTAATTTTATAATTTAATTTTTTTTCACTAATTGATTATGTTAGTTTTAAGTAAATTTTGTTATAATTATTTTATTAAAAATGAATATTTAGCAAGTTGAATATTCTGATGAGTTATAAATGAATTTCAGAATTTGAGCTCGAGTCTAATTTAATTATAATTTATTAACAAACCGAATGTTGGAAAAAGTATAATACATCGAATAATGAGAAAATATATAAAACACTTATAAGTGAGTAGATTTTAGACTTAACATAGATCAATTAATTTCGTGTAAGTGGATTAATATTTATCCACTTATAAATTAACATATGTACGAATCTATAGATTTTAATAATTAATTTTATGCAAGTGAGTTTTAATATTTACTCACTTATAAATTTATATGTATATAGGCTCGTAGACTTTATAACTCAATTATAATTTATAGACAAATTTTTAATGGGTTTAACTTGAACTTGTCTAATAATTAAATGAACTGATTTCGAGTATAATTTTCAAACTCAAATTAAAATTTAAATTAAAAAAAAAAATCAAATCCAACCTAATAAATTAAAACTCGACTCGAGTTATTACAACACCACAAAAATTGTAGAATTTGACCACTAAAAGAAAAGAAATGTTTAAATTATGGCAAGAGTCTGAACATCAATGTCTTATTTATTACAACCTTAATTACAATTACAATCAAATTAAAACCAAATGAAATGCTTTGAAATAATTATATCAAAAAGACCAATAGTATATATAGAAATAAAAAAGGGTCGCTTTCTCTCTCTGATCTCTAATATTGAAATGTTGGGTTGGGGCACGAGAAAACGACGTGCTCCCCACCTGTCCACGCACGCGACCCCACGAAACCCTAATTTCAATGATCTCTAAAAGAAGAGTTTATGTTACATTATGTTGTTATTTATATATACATGTATACATTGGTTAAGTAGCAAAGTCAAAAAAAAAAAAAAAAAAAAAAAAAACCTAAAACCCAATAACTCCCTAAATCAGAACACAACAAATATACGCAAAACAAGAGGCAGTATTCAACGAAAAGAAAGTTAGAAATAGAAAGGAATTAGACATTAATTTGATATGTATTAATTGGTGTTGTTGTTGTCTCGAGAGAGAAAGAGAAAGAGACTTAGCAGTGTTCCTTCTTTTTATATATTCTCTCTCTTTCTTTCTTCCTCTCTGCTTAATTTGATTCTATTATATATGGGATTTTGCATCTGTTCTTTGTGGATGACTTGTGTTGTGGGTCGTTGAACTTTTGTGATTTATAATCTTGATTATCACCTATGAAAACTAAACCCCTCTTTTCTTTTTCTTGATTCCATTGCCAATTTAATTGCATCTAATTCTCTCTCCCTCTCCTTCTTTCTCTTTCTCTCTTTCCCATCAAAATCTGTGTAAGAGAGACCATATTCAAGAACCCTATTGGGGGCGGCAGGCCAATCTATTCTTGGTTAATTTCTTGCTTTGACTTTGTGTGATGATCTAATAAAAATCTTTAAAAACAAGAACCCAATAAAATTCAACCATTTCAAGAACCTCTTTCTTTAAATAAGTCAAGCCTTCTTTACTTCTTCTTCTTCCTCTTCTTCTTTCATTTCAATTCCAATTTGCAAAGCTGGCTAATCCTTGGTGGACAGGTCAAGTAGGCCTTCCAGGCCTTGACCCAGCATCCAATTCATCTTCACTAAACAAAGGCAACCGCGAAATCTCCATCAATGAAACCAGCAATAGAAGTGTTGACGATGATGATAGAGATACCGGAGATGAGCCTAAAGAAGGAGCTGTTGAGGTTGGTAACAGAAGACCAAGAGGCCGTCCTCCTGGATCCAAAAATAAACCTAAACCTCCCATTTTTGTTACCAGAGACAGCCCTAATGCTCTCCGTAGCCATGTTATGGAAGTTGTTGGTGGAGCTGATGTAGCTGAAAGTGTAGCACAGTTTGCCCGCCGACGTCAACGCGGTGTTTGTGTCCTTAGCGGCAGTGGTTCAGTTGCCAACGTAACCCTAAGACAGCCTGCAGCTCCCGGTGCCGTTGTAGCACTTCATGGTAGGTTTGAGATCTTGTCATTAACTGGTGCCTTTTTGCCTGGACCTGCCCCGCCTGGCTCCACCGGACTAACTGTCTATCTTGCTGGAGGACAGGGGCAGGTTGTCGGTGGAAGTGTCGTGGGGTCACTTATAGCAGCCGGACCTGTTATGGTAATTGCAGCAACATTTGCTAATGCTACTTATGAAAGATTGCCCTTAGAAGATGAGGAGGATGCTGGTAGTGTTGGTCAAGGACAGATCCCAAGCGGCGCTAATAATAATTCACCACCTCTAATTGGAAGCAGTGGACAACAATCTGGTGTTGGTTTGCCGGATCCCTCTGCACTTCCGGTTTATAATCTGCCGCCGAATCTAATCCCTAATGGAGCTCAATTAGGGCATGATGCCTATGCTTGGGCTCATGCTCGGCCGCCTTACTAATAGAGAGAGGAGCTAATAGCTAGAAAGAGAGAGAGGAGATTTTCATGAGACTTCTATTGTGTCAAAAAGCTAGGGATTATTAAGGTTAAAAATTGGAAGAAAATAAAATAGTAGAAGATCGAGATAGAATTGTGAAGAAAGAACTGAAATCATATGGTTGTGAATGTATATTAATTAAACTTGGTTTAATTTACCCTTTCTTTTTATTTTTTTCTTTCTTTTTTGCTTTCTGTTTTGCAATAAAAGGATGGTTTCTGCTTTCTTAATTAATTGTTTCCCAACTTGTAGTTTAATAATTATTAATTTCTTCATCTTGTGTTTTCCATTTAAGTTTAGTTTACTTTGGATTGGGTTATAATTTTTTATTTTTTATTATATTATATATTTTTATATTATTGATACTCTGGGTTATAGTTTATACATATGATATGATATGATGGATTAGACTTGGAAGATATAGTGGATGCATAAACAAATCTCATAAAAGCTTTGGAGTTCTTCCAATTCACCAACCTGTGTTTCAACTTTCAAGCTAAGAGGTTGCATCTCACTTTACTCTAAAGATCAACTAGTGGGTTTTGAATTTTCCTTTAAGATTTCAATATGTGATTTTATGACTTAGTTAATTAATTTGGGACATACAATATATTTTCATCAACTATGTTATTAGAGTGATTAACTCAACATTACAGCTATAAATTAATTTCGGCATTATCGATGAATGAATTATTTGACTGAATGAATTGATAAACAGACAAGACAGAATTACCGTAAAGAAGAAACGACTCTCAAATTAAATATTAATTTCTTTTTATTTTTTTCTAAATATTAAAAAATTAATTATGATGTCTTTTGCTCAATTAAAATACCATATTATATAATAGTACTATTTTAAAATGATTAGTAAAGCACGTTATACCTTTTCCCTTTATTCTTTCATATTGAAAATAGCAGGAATTCATTTGTTAGTTCTGACATTTTAAATATAACAGCTCAATTTAAATATAGAACCTGGCTGCAAGAGACACAAACATGATATAGAATATTGGAGAAACATTAAAAAAAATAAAAAGGATAAAAATAAATAAATATTTCTTCAAGCATAGGAAGTTGTATACATGATTACTAATTGGCAAAATCCAAAAATAACTATAAACTATAGCACAAAATATGAAGAAAAATAAAAAGAAATGTATAAATTTTGAGAAGGTATTAATTAATTCTTATATTTATATATATGAATAATAAATAAAAAAATGTGAGTGTGCTTGTGCATTCCATAGCCCCCACATGTTTGTAGAAGGGAAAGCAAGCTCCTCTAATTGCAGCATGGCTCTCTTCTCTCTATTAGTCCTCAAACCCACGCGTAATGGTGGTGGTAGCCTCTCCATGAGAGAGATCTGTCCCATAAAGACCTGTAGAAATTTTTGTTTATTTAATTTTTTCTTAGATGACAAATTAATCTGGTGGCAGAATGGGAGAATACTCTGTCCATAATGCAGGAGAATGATTTTCTATGCCCAAGTGACTCTTGCTTCGAGATTTTTATTTTTATTTTCTATTTTCCTTGGGAATGATTATTATCTGCCCCCAGTCACATTATTTAATTTAATCATTTATATATCTTTGTTCATCAGCTCTATTTATAAGAATTGCTAAAGTTTATAGACTTTCTTAATACATCAAACCCAAACATGGATATCAAAAAATACTCGCTTGCTTTGTAGTTAGCGACTTTTTTTAATTGGTCTCCCTTTTTAATTTTTATAGTTTCTTGATCATTTTTATTTGTTTTTATACTTCGGAGAGTGTTTTACATTTACAAGTGCTTGGTTACACTTTTTAATAGGTGAGGAAACATTCAATTGGCTTTACTTTAGCCTAATTGCTGTGTATTATTTATGAGCTAAGCAGTAGAATCATCTCTTAAATTAAGAAATTGCAAGTTTAAACCCTAATTAAATCCAATAACAAAATAATAATAATTACAACTTAACTGGAACTTTTGTTTTTAAGTGTAAATATTTTTAATGAATAGTTTGGTCAATGGTTTTATAAATCATATTTACACAATGAAATGAAAATATACATATAATATAAGAAGAATTTTCATACTATTAATTTCACTATTAAATTTTATTTTGTTATTTTAAAAATAATTCTTGAGTTTTAAATATTCATTTTTCATATACATTTCATTTTAAAAGGATTCAAATTAAAATAACCCAAAGATTTTAATAACAGAACTTTAGTTGAAGACATATATGATATTATTAGGCTTCTTGCCAAGTCCGGAATCTAAGGGAAGTAATAAAATTCATGCTCCTTTCTGGGTTTCACATTGCCCATCCCTGTGAAAGTTGACTAATTAATTGTTTTACCTGAAAATAATTTTATCTATTTATCATTTAATTAATTAATTACTTGGTCCAACATATTAGTTACAATTGGATTGTTGATTACGCATTTGAGTCATACATTTATATTATTGTAACCCAAATGATGCACTAAAGCAAACACTTATGTCCTATATAATTTTATGTGCGACATATTATTTTTTTTAAAGTCTTTTAATAATTAATAATTTTTCATTAATAATATTTAAAAAAAAAATATATGAGAAACTAAATGAAACAGAATATCTGTATTATATATATATATATATAAACCTAATTGATAAAATTATAAATGTTACTTAATTATATATATTAATTACTAATCAGAATTAAACATGTATAATGAAGCTCTGAAAGTGATATATATATATATATATATGATTAGACCAATTTAATGTGGAAAATCAATTTGATATGCTTTGACTAATATGAAAATTTCAATTTGAAGAAGCTGAATGCAGCTTTAAAGTAGTTTTCTTGTATAAATGGTTAATTAAGACAATTAATTGGAAATTGGGTATATATGTATGGTCCAATGGAATATTTCTTTTACTATTAACATAGGAATAAATCAAAGGAAGAAAAAAGGCAAAATAAACCATTTAAAAAATTATATATATGTTCACTACTTAACCCCATCCACTACTTTTTTTATTTATTTATTTTTCTTTTCTACCCTTTCATCATCTCCAAGAGATGCAATTCATGAAAAGATCTCAACTTTCAATTTAAATTAATTTGTCTCTGTATAATTTTCTACATTTCCTGTTATTTTGTCGCATTGCTATTCTTCCCAAATTGACTTCCATAGTATTTTGAATAAAAAAAAAAAACTCTTAATAATAATTTCTATAAACACTTATTATTTATTAATTCAAGAGAATTCTTTTTTATTTTTATTAAAAATTGATTTTTTAAAATAAAATATTCAAAATTGAGCAAGGAAAAGTACTTTTACACTCTATAAATATAAAAGTAATTAATTAATATATCTCCTTTACATTAATAAGGATGACTTGATTTTTACTCACACTCAAAGGATCTTTAATTAACTAAGTTAATACTATATAGTAACATAAAGGACCCTTCTTCACATGGATTCACGTGTCATGGTTAATAATAAATCTTGATTTAATTTAAAATAATTATTACCAACTTGTATATATGCAACATTCCAAGGCTAAAGTTCAAAATATTGATGGACCCCTCCTCTCCCTCTCTTTGTTCAATAATTCTTGTCACTCTAATTAAAATAATCCTCATTTAAAATATGATCAATAAAAACAAATATATTCTCCCTTTTGTTCTAATTGCCTTTCCAAGTGCTTCTACTCCACTTGTATTTGCAACTATACTGAGCTATCATTGAGACAGTAATTAGAAGCTAAATTATATATTATAGTAGTTTGAAAGGGAATCCACTAACCCTTCATTAATGAAATGTAGACCACCCATTAAAGCAAATATTTAAATTTATTAAAGTGATTAGATTAAGGATTTACTAAACTTATGTGGTGGGGTAGCAAAAGACATCATCCAAGAAAAATACAAGAACATGGTAGCTTTTCTTTCAAGTCCATGTTGTTAATTGATGCTGAAATTCAATCGAATCGCATCGTGGAGTACACGTCATCTTTTTCGATATCCAATGGATCAAATTTTAACCTAATTTTTGAAAATCATTAATCAATCTTGATTATTAGACTGTTTTCTTGAGAGTGAAAAGGCAACTTGAAAGTAAGAATATGAATTAGATGAAGTAACATTTTAATTTTCTTGACATGCAGCTCAATTGTCAAAACCCTCTAGAATAATGTCGCACAAGTTTTTCTCTTTCTCGAAATCGATGTGCTTATAGATATATAACGTGCTGAACATATTTTATGTTCAAAACTAAATCATATATTCAAATCTTAAGATTGTTTAAAGTTCGGATGATAATACTAATTATTACCAAGATATTTTAATGTTACAAATTCTAGCTAACCTTAAAATGGATTCTTGGAGAAATTCAATGTTAATGATTAAAATTCTAAGATTTCCACAGGAACAAGCAACAGATATCCTAAGATAAATAATAAACTAGTAAAAGGTTCTTGGGGTCCAATATCTAGGTATATTGCTTGCTTATCACATTTTAAAATTTGCTAATATGAGCAAGACATTATACAATTCCCTATAAACAATATTTTAGAATCATTATCAAATAAAAATATTTATATTTTTAAGATCGAGATTGCAATCAATCATAATGTTTAACATACCAAATTTAGAATTGCTTATTATACATATCTATATTCAGAGTATCTAAACTATTAAATTTACCCCTTTTTTTCACAATTCCTATTTGGTTAAATGTTTAACATGTCTTGTCCTTGAAATGTTTATTTTTTTATGATTGATATCTTTTTTTTAAAGACTATATATACAGTACTCAGCACATTCTACAATAGTTTATTCCATGACTAATCAATAATTCAAATTCCTAAGTAAAAGCTATATGCATGTTTCCCACAAGCCAGAATAGAAGGATAACATAAAGGTAAAACGCATCTCGGGACTTATGAATTTTGCCCATTTTTGCTATTCTCTATAAAAACTCAATCAGTACAAAATTAAAAATAGGGACTTAATAGCAAAAATGAAAAAATTTCAGGAATTTTGAAATACATATTACCTAATATAAATAAGAAAAATATTTAAAAAAAAAAAAATTAATTCATCATGCATCTTTATTACATAATGCAAATGATGATTGTTGGGAAATGTATCTCATATGCAACAAAATTTATAAAAAATTATAAGTTTGTGGGTATTATATCTAGTATCAGCCAATTAATTTTATAGAAATGAGTTATGATATTTATATACTTATAAAACTAAATGTATACGAGTCTCATACTCTTTAATATAATATCAAGGTTTTATACTTAAAATAAAACCATAATAATATTAAAATATAATGCAATAATTTCCATGTAAATTAATCAAATTAATTGTTAGAGAACAAGTTAACTTGCTACGGCAATGTAAAAATGGAATGACGAACAAAAGATTCTGTCATTAATTTAACTATCTAGTTAATAAATTACTATAGTAATTAAAAACTATATATGGGTGTGTTATGTAGAGCTATGAGAAATTATATATAATTATATATATACTTAGTGAATATGCAGTCTTAATCAAAACTCCCCAGTCAATCAAACAATAAGACTAATCTTATTATGCACAGTTCTTCGTGGTCTAAGAATTGAAATTTGCCTTTGCTTGATAAGAAAATTAGGTTTATTGTTTGTGTTGGAATTGACTAGCTACAGAAGGATAAGATTTCCATATATCAATGAAATGGTTCACATCAATTAAGTTTAATTTTTCTATTTTTACTATCACTTGATAACTGGGAAAAAAAATAAATCATTAAATTATAAATGAGATGTTCATAATTATTATTAAGATAACCTTGCATTAATTGAAAATAAAAAATATAAGTGTTTAATATATGGTGAAAGTTTATCATCGCTAGTTTTAGCTTTTTAATAATGATAATATCTAATATTTCAATATAAATATATGTTATGTGTGTTTGTGTGTTTAATACTCTTTATTCATATAAAAATTAAAAATTTAATACTTATAGTGTCTAAAAATACACATTCAAAATCACTATATATTATTAATTTGGCATCAATTATGAGGTTTGAACTTATAATTTCATAGTTTTATAAACAATTTCAAAATTATTAAATGAAAAATTCATTAATATTTCATTTCTAAGTTGAATTAAATTTTTTTTTTTTTTTTTTATGACCAATGTTAACTATTTATGAAAAAAAAAAAGATATATTTGCAAAAAAATAAAAAATATTTTCTTTATGACAGCACCCTAAAAATGAATTCTAATTTATAAGATGAGAAATAATTATTACGTTAAATATTTATCAACTAAATCAACTCTTAAAATTAAAAAAAAAAATTATGTATTTACAATTTTAGAGTAATTTAAATTTCATTATAAGAAATATAAGGTTTATAAGCAACAGTGGCTGCAATACTAATTTAATATTATTTGATACTCGCTATTAAAACTAACAATTAATAATAACAGTATACTATATATTGATAATATTACCAACCATCATGGAAAGCTTCAAGCTACCATTATCGCAGCTACTGAAGCTTCTAGGAAAACAAAGAATGAACAAGAGAGATAAGAAAGAATTCTATTATTTCTGTAACTACTATTTGAAATATTTACACAGCAATGTTTAGAGATCAACATGTATCAATATTCACACAACAATGTTTACACATCAACATAAATTAATTGCATTTAAATGGTGTTACGAAATGTTTATAGTAGTATATTGTTAAAAAGAAAATTATTATAGGAATTTTATATATCAAGTTAACATGTAGAATTGCATATTATGGAGTTAAAATAGATTATTTGCTGTAGTATTTTAAGTTTATATATATAAAAATTTAAAAGACTACTGAAATGGAGTAGATTAAATTAAGAAAAAAAAAATAAAAAGTTAGGTTAAAAAAAACAATTGATGAGAAGTAGGTGGTAACAAGTGGGAAATAAAAAAGGACAAGAACAGATCAATTTTCTGTGGATGGTGGAACCCAACCTGGAACTTTAACCTTTCCAAAAATGGATATGTTTTATTGAAAAAAATAGCTCACAATTAAATATAAATTAATTAATTTTATTTAAATAAATTTTAATATAATATTAAAATTTTATATCCAAATGAATTTGATTTTTTATGTTTAATTTTTATTATTAAATTAATGATAAATGAATTCAAACTGCCGTCCACTTATTAGTTGATGTATATACATCAACTTTGATACTGAAACCTGATTATTTATCAGATTGCACCACGTGTTCCATCTATCAGTTCTGCAGTCAACACTTCTCCGGTTTTTCTTCCCTCCCTTCAAATGCGGGGGACATATGTTCTGTCCTTTTACAGATTTTTTTATTATATTATATCCCTGCTCGGCTGCATAGCGTTGTATAGGTCCATTTGAATTATCTATTAATTTTATTTTTTTAAATGAAAATGTATTTAATTTTTTTGTGCTTTAAATGAAAAATTAAATGTAAATAATTTTTTTTTTAAATTTATGGTTTAATAATTAATTTTTTTTTGTATAAATGATATATTGAGTTGATTAATTTTATGAAAATAGTTAATTAGATGTGAATTTTTTATATTTAGAGTTTTTATTATTTTAGGATTCTTATAATATTGTTTTATCAAGTAATATATATGTTAATAGTTTTTGGTTTAATTTTTTTATATTTTGTCAAGGTTATACTGTTTTAAAACTTTAATCACAATGGTCAATACATGTGCAATAAGACCTTTCTCATTTACTTATAAAAATTAAAATATTACTCTTGTTAAGTAGAATTTTACATCATATTTTTAAATCAATCTATTGATATAAAATAAATTTTTTTACTTTTTAATGGTCAATACATGTGCAATGAGACCCTTCTCAGTTACTAATACTCTTATAAAAATTAAAATATTATTCCTCGATAAGTAAAATTTTACATCATATTTTTAAATCAATCTATTAATATAAAATAAAATTTTTTACTTTTTAATGGTCAATACATGTGCAATGAGAAATTTTTTCATATATGAATATTCTTATAAAGATTAAAATATTATTTCTCGATAAGTAAAATTTTATATCATATTTTTAAATCGGTCGATTAATACAAAATAAAATTTTTACTTTTTATAATTTTATCGTATACTTTGAAAATAAATTACTATATTTTAAATTTTTAAAATTATTCACAATTATATTTTTAATAAAATAAATATTGCTTTGAGTATTTTTCTTTCTTTGATTAACGTATAATATGAATTAAAAATATAAAATATATATTATTATTTAATATTTAATATTTAAATTAATTAAAATATTCATTCTCTTTTTAAAAAATAAATTAAATGATTCATCACATTTATTTTTATTGATAAATAGTATTTTTATTAAAAATAATTAAAATTTTATGTTACATAAATGAAAAAAAATCAAAATACACTTATATATATTATATGATTATAAAATCTAACATATTATAGTCTCACATTTTTTAAATAAAATATTATTTAATTTTTAAAATTTGACCAAATAAA
Source organism: Aleurites moluccanus (assembly GCA_948193065.1). NCBI lineage: Eukaryota > Viridiplantae > Streptophyta > Magnoliopsida > Malpighiales > Euphorbiaceae > Aleurites > Aleurites moluccanus. The sequence goes on along the minus strand of CANXYC011275640.1, from coordinate 15,628 downwards.
TAAAGTGATTTCTCTTTTTTAAGAAAATAATTAAAAAGTCTCTCAAATTTGTTTCCGTAAATAAAAAAGTATTTTCTTCAATGTACTATTTAATTAGTTTTCAAAAAAAAAATGATAAACATGTTTATTATATTAAATATAATGGATTAAATTATAATGTGTTTTATATTTTTAATTCATGTCAGATCCTAATAAGAGAACGAAAAATAATAATTTTAATCAAGAGATACAATTTTAAATAACTTTAAAAGGTTGTGGTATAATAATTATTTTCAAATAATGAAATAGAATTATAAAAAAATTCAAGCTATTTTAGGTCATTAAACCTTTTAAATATTTCTCTCAAAGCAATAACCATATAATTTTTAATTATTTCCTTTATCTCTATTCAAACATTTTAACATCGATCTTTCAATTTTTTTTAGATCACTCTACTTTTATATATATAATAGTTAAACAATTGAGTTAAAATATATATAAACTTATTTTAACTTGTCATAGATCTCCATAAATTATGCATGAAACACTTCTTTCTACGGATCACTAGTTGAATATTATCTATAAATTTATATTTAATTATAGAATTAAATATAAATTAAATTGTTTTTAGAAAATTATAATATGAACATTCAAATAAAAATTTGGAGACTTTTTATTTTCTCCCTATTGTATGAACTCAATTAAAAAAATCATATTATAATGAATTTTTAGTATAATAATATTTGAATAACTGTAAAAAACAAAATTAAATTTTGAGTGGGAATCAAATTTAAAAAGCAAATAAATAAGTAAACTATCATAATTATCCCCACTTTCATTATCATTCTATCATAGCTAATTTCAATACAAAATTCATCTTCTGTAACATTAAAATTAAGTTGAAAATCTTAATTAAGATATGTTTTTATTTTTGAACGTGAGAGCATCATGACTTGAAAATTTCTATCATTTGAGCTTCTAGTTGCCCATCTTAAGACATTATTATAAATTAATCTATTATATATAAAACATATATGTGATTTGTTTATAAGTAGCAGACTTATGCTGTTCAACAAATCAAATTCTTCATTGCAGTGACACATACACAGTTTCCTTCGGACCAAATTTTTTTTTTTTATTTTTTTTTTATTTTTTTATTTTTAAACTATACTCCTACCTGGTTGGTGCATGCATCCTTGGTAATTGGCTGCTGACTTGGATGTTGATTTCTTATTAATTATTCTTTCTATTTTCCTATCGCACTCATTAAAAAATAAAAATTTAAATAATATTAAATTAATAAATTTTAAATTAAATTAAATAAGTAAAAATAAATATTTTAACTTATTATTTGATTTGGTAATGATTATAACGAAATAAAAATTTATCAAAATCTTTAATTTTTCTCATTTTGTTAAATTTTTTATAATAAACCTAAAAAATAAATAAGAGAATGTCAGGCCCATAAAAAATAAAAATGGAGTTTCACCTCCTCTTATTTATCTTTTAAGTAAAATTTAATATGATATTAGAGTAATTTCTATCATAATTTGTTAGACGGAAACCATTAATTTTTAATTACTAGTACTAATAAATATAAATTAGTATTAACCAATACTTGTTTATACAAATTTCCAATTACCAGTATTAGTAAATACAAATTACTAATAACTAGTATCTGTAATTATCAGTAACTAGTAATTGTCAAGTTACAACTGAATCAGACCAGTTATCATTTAAATATATAAAAAATTTCATATTAAAAAAATAATAAAATTATAAAGAATATAATTGATTAATGATTAGTTATAACTTTTAACTATTATTAGATTTTAACTTATCCTAAAATTTAATTTTATTTCTTATGAGCCTAACATTCTCTCATTTATCCTTTGAGTTTAAATTTAATTTATTTTTTTATTTATTTAAAATAACTGTTTTATATATCTAAAATAATCACTTTTAACGAATGTTTTTAGGATGCTGATTATAAAATTTATTATTATTTTTTTTTTATTTAATTAACCCATGGAAATTACTATATATTTCCTGTATCTCATTCTTGATTATTGTCACTAACACATTTATGATTAACTTTTAAAAGAAAATTAATTTCTAAACTTAATAATGACTTTGGAAGAGAATTTGGTCTTCATTTTATTCAACACACAGATTTTGTTTTTAATTATATCAGAGTTTTTTTAAATTTTCTGATACTTTAGCGTTGACGGTTTGGTTGGTAGCCCCCAAATTTGAAGAAATTGCATTCTTCGTGAGTTATTTAATTTGAAAAGTATTAATTTAACTCCTTGAAGATTTAGAAATTTTAGTTGCAATCAATAATTTGAAATTACTTTAACTATTAATTTTACCTATGGCTTCTACAAATTCAAAGGTCTAATTCTGCCCTTGAATATAAGAAATATAATTAAAACTACTGAGTTGCGTTATATCATTCTTGAACACAACCCCATTTAAATTGAATTTTAAAATTAAATTCATCCCGTCCTATTTGGGTTGAACAGTATAAATATTCAATTGATTGAAAATTATTGTCGTTCTCCTTATTTTTTCCCTCTTACAAGGCATTCACATTGTCATTTGCTTAAATAGACACTTTTATTTTGATAAATTTAACATGGAAAAGAAAATATTCATTATTTTGGTAAGATTTTTCCAGTTTACACAGCATTCATATAATATGTTTGCCTAAATAGACAATTTTATTTTGGTAAATTTAACTTGAACGAAGAAAAGATTCATTATTTTGATAATTTTTTTTTACCTACTAATTACATATCATTCATATTAGCATTTGACTAAATAGACATAAATTTAACTCGGACAAAGAAAAGATTCATTAGTTAGATAAAACATAATTTTCAATCACTTTGAAGTATTCAGTACCAATATAGTCGTAGTAATTATTAAAATGTATATTTTAATAAATAAAAAATATTTTATTAAATTAAATACGGCATATCATTTTGAATTCCTCTCCAACCAAATATAAACATAGAATAAGTTTAAATAAATGCCGGCTTTATAAAATATATCTATAATATAATTGGAAGCTAGTGATTTTAAACTTATTATGATTATTGGTTGCCATGTTTTATCTGACTATGACCATGATTATGTTTTGTTAAATTGATTAGTTTAATAATTAAAATTAATTAATTAATGCGAATACAGCCATCCCTAGTTGATAATTGAATATAAATTGGGATTATACGATGACAATTACATGATCAATAAGAAGATTTTGAAGGATAACAAAGTCTTGATTTTGATTAAGACATTTCCATTAGACTGATTACTAAGTACTCGCATTATCTACTCTGGTGGATTGGCTCTCATTTTATTGACTAACTTTGATTTTTAGAGTTAATATTAACTATAAAAAGAAGTAATTTTAATTTTATTGATTAACCGTCAGTAATACTTGCAATTCATATTAAACCATCAACTAAAAAACAAACTAATAAAAAAAGATAAATCCACTTTAAAGGGGAAAAAGCAAATTTGCAAGGAGGGGATAAAAAATAAAAAATAAAATAAATTCACCAAAATAAAAAAAGCAATATAAAAAAGAATCAGATTTAATCAAAATAAATATAACTCTGAAAATTATCGAATAATAAAATTCTTCGACAAATAAACAACAATGTCTAGAAAAAAGAGAAAAAAAATCTTTTAGAAAAAATATAGAGATTCTCTCTTTAAAACCCTAGAGAAGGAGAAATGGAGTGACTCAGCCTTTAATTTAGCTTTATTACTGCAAATTTTTATTTAAGAAATATTATATAAAATATAAATATAAAGTACATATATCAAATTAATAATTACATCAAATAATTCAATAAAAATTTGAACTCAATATGAATCGTAAGTATCTATAACAATCATTATTACTGCAGTTGTTAGTTTCGTATTAATGCAAAATTTGTATGCTTAATTAAAAATTGAACTTGCTTCTCATGTGGAGAATAATTAATTGTGTTAATTAGGTTGTGGTTTAGCATAATTTAAACGTGAGGAGAAATAGTATATAGTTTGATGATGATTAGTCCTATTAGCTAGAATAAAGGAATTGAGAGACCTTTCTTGAATATAAAATCCATTTCAATTTCAAAAATATGGAAAACATTTAACTCCTTATACATTTTGATGATTAATCAACAAATGTTCAGAATTTGTTGAACAATTGCTGTGGCTGAAGCAATTAATTACTTATCAAGTTATTTGATAATCATGATTTGAAATTTTTAATTATACTTTATATTTCAAGATATCAATTTTATATATTCCCTTTCTTTTCTTTTCTTTTTCTTTTTTTTCCTTTTTTAGGAATATATATGCACTTTCTTTAACTCTAATTTGAATCTCTTATTCTTTCAAACATACACTAATTAGCTACCTCATTTAAGTTTAAATTGATTATACTATATTTTCAATTTAAGTCTAAATTTTTGTTCGAAGTTAATTTATTTTTTTAACTTTGTAAATTTAATTAATTAAGTGACTAATAATCAGTTTATCATATTCATAAAATTAAAAAATTTAATTAATTTCTATCAAAATTTAAAAATTAAACTTATATAATAATATAATAAGTTTTAAGTAAATGTAATATTGATGCTGCCATTTTTCCTAACAGCATGAAAATGAGTGCTGGTGCAGTATTGCGTAATGACAGAGGCGAGTTTCTTGCAGCCCGTACATGGCAATTTGATGGGCTATCAACGGTGCGTGAGGCAGAAGCTATGGCTGTTAAGGAAGATCTTAGTTGGGTTGGCCAACTAGGATACCAGCAGGTAGTGTTTGAGACAGACTCCTTACAGACTGTTCAAGCCATCAATGGTAACTGTGAAGATACAAGTCAATTTGGTGGTTTCATTTAGCTCGCAAGCAAACTTTATGGTTGGTATTTGCAGTTTCAAGGGAAGTTAGGAAATGCAATGGCTCATTGTTTTGCCAAGGCTGCTGTAAATTTCTCTAGTCCAATGTTGTGGACTTCTCCCCCGTCCTTCAATCTTGATGTACTCATGAATGATTTTAATTCGTCATCTTAATAAAGTTTCAGATAACTTTCAAAAAAAAAAAAAGTTCAATTTCACTTCTTTTTTCCCATATTAATTAAGCCTTTTTAGAACAACTGGAACTTTTGATATGGTATTGTAGTGTTGGGTTTCAACACGAACTGGCCCATAAACTCTAAAGATGAAACCAAGACGTTAACATTAAGGCCTTGGGGGATGCTTGGGATCATTCTCTATTTTTTTCTAGGCCTTCTCTCTTAAGAAATCAAAATCCTACTTCTGGCCTGGCCCATAAAAGACACATAAAAAGGGCAAAAAAAATAAAGATAGTTTTAACATTTTTTAAAGCAAAACAACTAATAATTACTTTTGTTAATCCTACTTAATTTACTCTTATACTAACAAGGCAAAGATAATCTAATATAAAGTAATTAGCACTAAGAAAAAGTATATAATGGTAGGAGTCGCAAGATTGAAAAGAACAATCCATCTTAAAAAATAAAATAAAATAAAATTGAAAAGAATAAAAGCAATATTCAGTAGGATCAGTACCTCAACTATACATGCATTCATTTTTTCCTTTTTCTTTAAAAAAAAACAAAGTTATATAATTTTTTGACTAATTGATAACTTTCCTTTTTCTTCTTCAGAAGCTAAATGATAGCTTTTCATGTGATGGTGTGATCAATCATTGGATTTTGTTAACTTCATCGTTATCAACCAGACACCCACCATGGAAAAGGCCTTCTATTATATTCAATTTTTAAAATTTTATTTTTAAAAAGAAAAATTACCTTATTGGTGTATATATATATATATAATTATTTTAATATTTAGATTATTATTTTTTTTTTAAATAATAGATTTTAAAAAGTAAAAACACGAATAATACAGTATTTCCTTTTAAATTTTATTTTAGGCATTTATCGGCTTAATGAGGATGAAGATATCATACCTTCTTAGTGGGCATACATATCGAATTATTAGATATGGATTTGCAAGATTGCTGTTGGACCAACTTGATCACCTAAATATGAATATAATCAACTATTTCCTTATAAATCTTATCCAATTTAATAAAATTTTATTATCTTTTCTAATTTTATTTTTACATTAATAATAATATTTGAATCAACTTTCATAAAAATCACATCAAATTTATTTTATAAAATAAATCATTACTATAATTAAAAGAAACTATTCATTCTTACTTATAAAATAATCAAAACCAAAAAAGAAAAGAAAAAAAAAATGCCACTTAGGGAAGAGCAAAGTGGGAGCAATAGCAAGCAGGAAAGACTTTAATCTTTATCTTTTGCCCACTTTTCCTTGTAAACATGTCCACTAATATCATTCATCATGTTAGTTAAAGTATGTTGTTAATTTTTTTAAGACAACAAATGTATTGACAGCAAAATCCAAATTACTCAACTGGGTAACCTCAAATTTCTTCAAAATCTCCACTGCCCAAAAGCTTAGTTAAGATCGGGGCCAGAGTCACTTTCCATTTTTTTATATACTTGTTTATAATATAATGCAGGGTTTGCATCTTTCCCATGTTATTGGGGCAGGTAATTTGATAAACAAATTGAGGGAAAAAAATAATAATTCAAAGTACAAATCATATCCAACAATTATAAAATGTGGTCTTTATATGCAATCTAACCTTCATTTTCAGAGGTTCTATATAAAGATTTTATAATATAATCAACATTAATATATATATATATATAAAAAAATCTTGCATACAGAGCCCTTTGACACCCAACCCTTTTTTTTTTACCTTTCTATATGAATTTTATAATTAAGAAGATAATGAATAAGTCCAATTTGATTTTTATCAACATATATGATTCAATCTCTCTCTTCCTATGTCCCTATCACAATATAATATTTTAAGTTACAAGTTGCTGTTAGAGTGTTATTTATTTGTATTGATTCAGTTCATGTTATCCAAATTAATAAAGTCGAGAAAGACAAACTTAAAGTGATAAGTAAATATTATATTTGGGATACAGACCCCCTTCCACAATACTTTTCTTAAGCACAATCCCCACTCTATTTAGATCTTTTCTCCCAATATAAAATGATTTCGCCTAAGTAGTAACTATATATTTTTAAAATAGGATTAAGGCCCATAATCCTTTGTTTGACCAAGTTCTTGATTGCCGGTCTCCATCAGACATTAGTCATTTACAATGTTTTCTACGGCTTTGAATTTAACAAATTATAAAATTTTAATAAATTTATAATACAATGAGAAATTAATATTAGCTACAGTATAAATTTTCATCAAGAAATTAATTTCATGTTGGAATTTCAAAGCGGATGAAAATCTAGACTATGTGGTGTTTAGCAAAAAAAGTTTTAATATATTTATTAATTTTTTTATTCATAATAATTATATTAAAACCATTTAATTGGTGATAATTATTAATTGTGAGATATCAAATAGTTAATATTTATAAAACTTCAATTAAAATTTTTTTTTTAAACAATTCATATTTAATTAAATAAAAAAATTAAATTAATTTTTTAAAATAATATTTAAATATTAATATTTATTTTTAATGAGCATTAAATATATTAACAGTTAATAAATTATAATAATTTTATCAAACACTTATAATAATAAATTATTAAAATAATTAAATCTAATGAGATTTTCTCCCTTTCATAAAAATAATTTTACTTAAATTTTGTATAATATTTTTTCAATATATCTTCCCATTAATGATATTTTTATTAAGTTTATATATATGTGTGTATTTGGATAAAGAGAGGACAGGTGTGGATAGGCACTCGCAGTCACACAAATATAATTAAGCTATACAAGTCTATAAAAATAATGATGAAAAGGGTAACCTTACCAAGCCCTTACTAATTAATGTTATACCTGATAATTGATTTTCCAAAAGCCACCTAATTACAATTTAAATTTTCTACCTCATTTAATACCTCATCTTTTATTTCATATAATTTTATATATATTACATCATTTTTTTTTAATATTTTAATAATCAATAATTTTTTTATTAATAATATAACATATAAAAAATAAAATAAAATAAAAAATAAAATATCAAATAAAATAAAAAATTCGAATTAACCTAATTGCAGTATTGATGGGGATGGATTTTAATAAGGTAATAAGAATTTAGCTTTAGTTAATATTGAATTAGTCAACATTCGATAAGAGGATCTAATGTCAAGTCCTCCAAATAAGATAATGAAATCAACTAGCATCAAACAAAGCAAACAAACAAATGCATATAGGCCAAATTCTTAGGCTTTAATAACTAAATCTAAAATTTTTTATTTTTAAGCACTGTAATTACTGTCTATCTGAATATATTTCATTTTTTTTATTTATGTATCATATTATTTATAAAAAAATATTAATTATTAATATATTTTTAAAAAATAATATAATATATATCAAAAGACATGAAATAAAAAAAAAATATATAATAAAATAAAAAATTTAGACTGAAATACTTATATATAGAGAGAGACTGAAACTACCTATATATGAACCTAGCTTAAAGATAATCACGCCCTTCATAGAAAATTACATCAAAGTTTCTCTTGCGTGGCGTTGATATTTATATAAACAATAAATAAATAAATAAAAAGTAACCCAAGTTGTATTGGCTGAGATAGGGTCCACTTGGTGTGATATTTGGACCAAAAATATTCCTACGTACGTATTAGATTCATGCATGGTTTTTCTTTCTCATTTTCTAAACAATTAACCAAATCAAGATCAATCTTATTATTCTTCCCACACTTTGCGACTTTCTCTAGTACGGGAACATTACCCAAAATAATAATATTTAATATAAGAAGAAAAAATGGTTTTTCAATAGAGATTGCTATATATAGTTTGAAAAAATCTTCAATTGCATGGATAGATGGAACAACAATTCTCATATTTAATTGTGTTAAAGGGAAAGGTCAAAAGTTGAATTCTTTACATATTTTCAATATATATATATATAAACAAAAAGAATTCCTGAAATTGCTTCTTTAACTGAAATTTTTATACAAAGGATGAAGTTATCGTAACTACCAATATGAACTTGCATTTCCATACACCAGAAACTATAGTATAAAATCAATTAAGCCTTTGGTAAAATGATTTTAGAATCATTTCCAAAATTTAAAGTTCAAATCTCAATCGAAGCCATATTTATAAAATAAATAATATACAATATGCCAGGCTAATGGGATTATTCCTTTGCAAAATCACCTCCCCTAGTCCCTTACGAGAATTTTTATGCGTGCAATTAAAGGAGTAACAATGCATCGACAAATATTGCCTGGTTTAAAATTATAGCTATTGTATATATTTTCAAAAATAAAATAAAATAAAATTCTAGCTATTGTTCGCTTATTCTATAGGATATCTCTAGCAAGTGCATCATCTCTACCAAAACCGTAAAAGAATCTGAAATCAAACTTGCAATGCTGTTAGTTCTGGCAAGAGTATTGTTGAAGACTATTTTATAAACATGTGTGTGTGTGTGTGTGAGAGAGAGAGAGAGAGAGAGATAGACGTGCAATTTAGATTGCAATTATAGAGGAGAGGAAAATTCCATCAAATTGCGAGGCAAGGAGCAAATTCTGTATACTATTGTGACTGTAAATGTTGTATATGTAACATTCCTATGCTAGAAGCTTGGTGGGAGTTCATGGAGGGGAGCAGAGGCATTTGGTTATTTTATCAAGATCCCAAAACAGCTTTGGTTGAATCTAGGCTACTGCAATCATCGTGTGATAACTTACAGAATGAGTTTATTAAATGACTTTGTTGGCCTGCACAAGGACTCTTCGAAGCTCATTTGCAATTCCTTGTAGCATAACTGGTTTCTGAATGACACCATTCATTCCAATCTGCAAACATCTTTCCCACATGTCTTCATCAGCACTTGCAGTCAGGGCGACAATCAATGGCCAACTACGACTACGAAACTTCCGGATTCTTGACGCGACTTCAAATCCATCCAACTCGGGCATCTGAAGATCCAAAAGTACAATTTGGAAAGATGTTGTACCCGGGCCAATGGCACCAAGGCATTCAAATCCAGATGAAACAGTAGCTACACAGCAACCTAGCTTCTCAAGCAGTTTCCGAGTCACGGCTCTGTTCACATCATCTGCATCAGCTAACAAAACTTGCAAGCCTCTCAAAAGAGAGTTGGAATGTGGGTGGTCTGAAGATTCTCCAGATTCAGATATGGCTACTGTAATAGATGGTCGGAGTTGAAACCGAAGAACCAGCCCCATGCTTTGAGGAAAACCTTGAGAGTTGGGGACCACCCAGATCTTCCCATGCATCAACTGCCCATTATACAAATATTAGAAACCAAAATAATTGGGGAATAAACCACTTTTAGAGCTATATCATCACTTCAATGGTGTTACCCAAAATAACAAGTAATTAGACATAAATAGTTACTGTCAAATAGTGTGACAAGTGAAAAAGTTCACAGGATCTGAATTAAAGGTCCTCAATGCAATCAGAACAAGTAAACTACTATAATTATTCATTGCAAAATTTGTTGAGAATAGGTTGGCAATATTAACATCATAAATATCAAGCCCTGTAATGCTGAATATGCAGATTAACTTGTCCATTGGGACACAAAACCATTATTCCTATAGAAGAAATTTTAACCAACTGCTACATTCAAAACCTATGAAACACAAGGAAAAATCAAGTTTTCGCTCTATATAAAAGAAATTCAAATGGTGCCCAAATAAATATACCTAACCTTAGCTAAGAAACAATGCGTAGAAGCTATATCTATTAACATCAGCAACTTAAAATACAAACCACAGTACATAAGCTTTTCATGTGTCTAATAAACATGCCACTCCAATGGATCCAGAAAACATTATATGCACAGAAAGGACTTCATCAACTAACAATTGTGTAGAAACAACAACTGGAAGTGGGAAAAGGCTTCAATAAACAGTGTACAAATACTTTGAGAAAAGATTTGGCTGGAGATAAAAATAGGATCAGATATTAACAACTGAGATCAATGAGTGTCTTTTTTATCATCACCAACACACTTTGGACAAAGGACTGAAAAATTGTTGACAATAAATTGATAGATCTGCACTTTTGCAACATGCTATATTTAGACTATTACCTGGACCAGCTTTTTGCAAATGCTGAAGCTAAAGCCCTCCTCAATTCCATCACTGGTATACCTCCTACCACCAACCTGCACAACTGAACTTGAGCCCTCTAATTCAAAACCATCACTGTTCATAGTGATTTCCAATCTGATATGTACATCCCCATCAGAGGAGCTATGTCTCCAGGCTGCCCATTTATGATCATTCCTTTCCTGACTTCCATTCTCCAACAAAACCTTAAGTACCACAGATCCTCTCCTGTCATTGCCATCCAACAGATTGCCAACCATATGCAAAATTACCTGAAAAACCCTCCTCTCATCACCCATGACATGATCAGGCAAGCACGTGTCAACCTCAATTGAAAATCCAAATCCCCTATAAACACATAAGCACTTGGCAAGGCAAGCTGCTTCTTTGATTGCGGCGTGTAACCGAAAGGATCTCATCTCCAATGGAAACCTTCCACTATCCTTTGTTGAAATTTCCATCACATCATTTATCAATGTTGATAGGACATTGCTAGTCTTCATCATTGCATCAACAATGATCCGTTGTTCAGTACTAAGATTTCCATCCTGCAACAATGAAATCAAACCCAAAATTGAGTGCATAGGTCTCTTCATACCATCACTCATAACCTTCTGAAATGCAGTCCTCGCTTGGCTTGCCATCATTGCATTCATTTTTGCCTGTTGCAAGGCCCGGTTTTGTTCTTCCAACTTCTCCCTCATAAGCTGGGACTCTTCAAGAACTGCAGCATGGGAAAGAGCCACAGCCACCTGATCGGCTACCACTTTAATTATCTCCAACTCCTGGTTGGTCCAAGATCTAGGCTGTCCTCCTGGAAGAACCAGTACCAAAATTGCATAACAAGCCTGAATCATCTCAGGAGTTCCCCCCTTGAAATTGCAAACATGAAGCATAGGCATTCGAATTGCTGCAACAGTTCCTGGCTCACCAGAGTCTCCACTGCTCGCAGCAGCAAGTGCTGATTCAGGCCTAAGGACGTTCACTCCATCACTTCCTTTAATCCTAACAACATCAGGATCAGTAATTGGTATTGAACAATTATCCATATTAGAGTAATTACCCCCATTCAACTCATGGGTCAAATTCATCTCCGTTCTAATCTCATTAGGCATCCACACTGCACAATTCTGCAACCCCAGTGTCTTAGACAGCTCAACAAGGGTTGTATAAAGAATTGTATGCCTATCAAGCGATTTTCGAATCTCTCGAGTAAGCATCCGGACATGCAATCCAGCTTCTTTCTGCTTCATTATAATCCCAACTTCACGACCAAGATCCCATGCCTTCTTCTTTAACATGAATTCTCTTACCTTCACTTTAAGAAGCAAAGGAATGAGAGTAAAGAGTGTTATAGCAGTGGCACATGAGACCAGAGCAGTTAAAATCTTGAAGACAGTGAGGGCAAGCATGAGCTGAAATGGATGAGGGCCATACGTCCAGCTATTGAGCAAATGGGTCAATCCACATAGTACAATGAAGGCAATGAACTCAAAGAGGACCCATTTGAATGGGACATTTGAGCAGCTAACAAAGTATAGCAGCTCAATCGGTATCGAAAAATAAGCCACAGCAATCAAGAAATCACTCGCCTTTTGGCAATATAGAATGCTCTCTACGCTCCATAGACTGCCCTCATCGTCACAATTACATCGAGAAAAGCCATTGTCATTTGCAGAAACAGATATCAGGAGTAAAAAGAGCAACAGCAGCCCAGGAACAAAAGGTTTTAACATTTCGGCCAAAATGGGCTGCAACCTCTATTTCAATCCATTTGGGGGATAAAGTTTAAAACTTTCAGATAATTTCTACACCAAACGCCTTCATCTAAAAATTAAACATCCCCATCTTCCATTCCTATCATCTGTAAGGGGAAATAACAAATAGCTCAACCAAATTAATATCCCATTAAAATATGATTTTTAAGAAATTAATTAATTAGCAACGATTTGGAGATCTAACTCAAAGTCGAGATAAATTGCCAATTTCTCATAATAAAAACCTTTAGGGCACATTTTTTTTTTCTTCTTCAGTTCCTCCTCATTTATAGTGATATCTTTATTCGTATTATTAAACGGCAAAAAAAAAAAATGATACAGTAGCATAGAACACGACATTTTCCTCAATCAAAAAATTTTTTTTTTTAAAAAAAAGATAACAAACACACAAGCCAAAAGGCCCCTCTCTCTTAATATAAAAAATACCCTCAAGTGTTAACCAGTCGAACTGTAAAAGCCACCAACTATGTGGTCCAAAAAAAACCAAGAAAAATGCAGGCCAACAAAAGAAAAAACCCATACCTGCAAAACCCAGATAGAAATCAAGCCCACCAGTTCCAGATCTTCTATACTCTCATACATGCACGGAGAAGGAAGAGAGTAGATAGTTTTATTTATATTTAAAACAGTGCTGAAAATTGAAATCAATTGAGTAACACATTTTTCCACCAGAAACTAATGATCCAGGTATACTCTCTCTCCTCGTACTTGATTGCTCCAGAGAAGCAAAACCAACCCCCTTCTTACCAAACCCAAAGATTTAAATTTAAAAGAACATAAAAAGGGGAAAAAATAAAAAAGAAGAAAGACAGAATGACAGGTAATAATAGACCTAAAACCACCACCTGGTTTTCAAGAAACCAAAAACAAGACCAGCAAGAAACTAACAAACCAAGAAAATCCCAAGAAAACCCCTTCTTTCTCTTTGATGGCCTAACAACAAATCAAAAAGATAAAAAGAAACGCAAGGATCAGACCCAGACTCAGACTAAGACCATGTTCCATGTATATATATATATACTATATATATATATAGTATGTATGTACCTTCCTTTCTCTCTCTATGTTTTTCAAATTTGAAACAAAGAAAATGAAAACGCAATGCTCCTACAAGAAAATGATGGAGAAATGAAAGGAAGGAAATTAAAACTAAAAAACGTGTTGGGTGTTTATGTCCGCGCCGTTGTTTTGAGGGAAAGAGAAAGGACAAGAAAAGTGGGACCCTTCAGGAAAGAGAGAGAGGTTACATGAAGAGAACTTAGACGCTTTTGAAACCAAAACGTCCTCTTCACTCCCTTAAAGATTTGTTTTATTTCTCTCTCTCTCTCTCTCTCTTAGACGTTTCATTCGCTCTTTCTTTCCTTTTATTTTCTTTTTCTTTCCCCTGCCTTTCCTTTGTATGTTTATTTTTTATTTTCCGAACCCAAATTAGTAATCTACTTTTCTTTTTTATCCCCTCAAAATTCTATATTATTTTTATTAATTATAATATTTAATCATATAACCAATTTTTCTAACAAATATTTTAAGAATTTTAAAAAAAATATAATGATTATTAAAAATTAAAAATTTAAAAAATATTAAAAAAATAAATTTAAAAATAAAATAAATTAGTAAAGATTTTTATTTATTACTTAGGATGATAATTATTATAATAAAATATAATTTTATTAATATTTTATTTTTTTCTCATCTTTTTAATTTTTTAAATTAATTTATTTATATTTTTTTAATATAATTATTTTATAATTATATTTTATTTGAAATATGAAAAATTATATTATATAAATTAAATATATATTTTAATAGATTTAAATATCATTGATATTAAATTTTTTCTTTTTAATATTAAAAAATTTTAAATGTATAAAATTAATGTGTTATTATTAAAAGATAAAATATTTTAATAAATTTATAAAATATTAATTATTTATTAATATATTTATAAAATAAATAATATTTATTATTTTCCGTCATTTCCTAATTCCTTTACCTTCCCGCACTGTTCCCAATCCCATTTCCCAAACCGGACTCTGTTCGTTTTTTCTTTTTTAATCCAAGAATTATCTTTGCCATGGGGCACATTTATCAAAACTCTCTCCCACTATCTACGTTCGCGCGTGATCTCTACCTCTTCCTTTTTTTTTTGAAGTTCATCAAATGGTGACATCTAGTATTTCTATATATTTTTAAAAAAATTTTAAAATGTAGAAAAATAAAATGAGATACTCATGCCATCTCCAATGCTACGCCAAAATGGCGTTGACGTAAATATACAGGTCCAATTTAGCGCTATTTTGTATTATAAAATGGTGTTTGTAAACAGTAAAATATTAATTTGGTAATTGATATTTTACTGTTCATCAATTGTAATTGGTGTTTTATTATTTATCAATTATAATTTTTTTTTTATTTTTTTATTTAATTTATATGTAAAAAAATATTATAATTAAAATAATAATTTTACAAATAAGTCTATATTTTTTAAAATTTTGTTATTTAATTTTAAATTTATATAAATAATTAATTTTAAAAATTTTATTTTATAAAAAATTCCAATTATATTTAAATTATAATTTTAAATATATATATTATAATTCTTACATAAATATTTAAATTAAATATAAGCAATAAAATTAATATTATCTA